>JARQOD010006533.1:0-42482 GCA_033576555.1 Oophaga sylvatica | reverse complement strand
CTGTACACAGGAATGCCCCCGGGCAATCTGTGGTGACCTAAAGGAGGACGCTGTACACAGGAATGCCCCCGCAATCTGTGGTGTCCTGAAGAGGACGCTGTACACAGGAGAGTCCCCGCAATCTGTGGTGTCCTGAAGAGGGCGCTGTACACAGGAGATGTCCCCGCAATCTGTGGTGTCCTGAGAGGGCGCTGTACACAGGAGATGTCCCCGCAATCTTGGTGTCCTGAAGAGGGCGCTGTACACAGGGATGTCCCCGCAATCTGTGGTGACCTGATGAGGACGCTGTACACAGGAGATGTCCCCACAATCTCTGGTGTCCTGAAGAGGACGCTGTACACAGGAGATGTCCCCGCAATCTGTGGTGACCTGAAGAGGACGCTGTACACAGGAGGTGTCCCCGCAATCTGTGGTGTCCTGAAAGGGGCGCTGTACACAGGAGATGCCCCCGCAATCTGTGGTGACCTGAAGAGGACGCTGTACACAGGAGATGCCCCCGCAATCTGTGGTGACCTGAAGAGGACGCTGTACACAGGAGATGTCCCCGCAAATCTGTGGTGTCCTGAAGAGGACGCTGTACACAGGATGCCCCCGCAATCTGTGGTGTCCTGAAGAGGACGCTGTACACAGGAGATGCCCCCGCAATCTGTGGTGTCCTGAAGAGGACGCTGTACACAGGAGATGTCCTCGCAATCTGTGGTGACCTGAAGAGGACGCTGTACACAGGAGGTGTCCCGCAATCTGTGGTGTCCTGAAGAGGACGCCGTACACAGGAGATGTCCCCGCAATCTGTGGTGACCTGAAGAGGACGCTGTACACAGGAGATGTCCCCGCAATCTGTGGTGACCTGAAGGGGGACGCTGTACACAGGAGATGTCCCCGCAATCTGTGGTGACCTGAAGAGGGCGCTGTACACAGATGTCCCCGCAATCTGTGGTGACCTGTAGAGGGCACTGTACACAGGAGATGTCCCCGCAATCTGTGGTGACCTGAAGAGGATGCTGTACACAGGAGATGCCCCCCGCAATCTGTGGTGACCTGAAGAGGACGCTGTACACAGGAGATGTCCCCGCAATCTGTGGTGTCCTGAAGAGGATGCTGTACACAGGAGATGTCCCCACAATCTGTGGTGACCTGAAGAGGGCGCTGTACACAGGAGATGTCCCCGAATCTGTGGTGTCCTGAAGAGGACGCGTACACAGGAGATGTCCCCGCAATCTGTGGTGACCTGGAGGGCGCTGTACACAGATGTCCCCGCAATCTGTGGTGACCTGCAGAGGGCACTGTACACAGGAGATGTCCCCGCAATCTGTGGTGACCTGAAGAGGATGCTGTACACAGAAGATGTCCCGCAATCTGTGGTGACCTGAAGAGGACGTTGTACACAGAGATGTCCCCGCAATCTGTGGTGTCCTGAAGAGGATGCTGTACACAGGAGATGTCCCCACAATCTGTGGTGACCTGAAGAGGGCGCTGTACACAGGAGATGCCCCGGAATCTGTGGTTGTGTAGCCCTGGTGTTAGGCACACGCAGTCCCCTGGAGAGTGTGTGGCGAGACAGCATTTAATGCAAAATTTTCCATTCACTCAACATATACTAGACACACCCTTAGGGTAGTGGAGTTTACTCTTGAGGGAGTGGTCAAGGCGTATGTGTTAGAGTGATTTAGTGAGTCTAGTTCCTGTCTTCGGACAGAGAACGCTGGAGTTTAGTTCCTGACTTCAGAGAGAGAAGACGTCTGGAGGGAGGAAGCAGTCCAGATTGCTCTATCATCAGTTCGGAAAGTGGAGTCTAGTAAGGTGCTTAATTCACCTTAGCCTAGTCAGAGCTGTACCTCATCAGCATACACTGGAAGGAAAGAAGAAGTTTAGTGCAGAAAGTCTTCAGTATCCTGTCTAAAGGACGGTGTAAGGTTCAGAGACGTGCTCCTGCCTATTGAAAACTGAGCATCTGTAACTAACTTTGAAGTGAAGGAAAAGAAAGAAGTGACTACTCGACCCTTGGCTAGTGGGGAGTGCTTATGTTACCAGCGAGGACAAGGCGAAAGGCACAGTGGTTTATTGGAATAGTGCTTACGGATTGAAGAAGTCCTGCACATTGCTACCGGTCACTGGGGACCGAAGGATCACTACTGTTTCAAGCATAAGTGATAAGAAAACAGAATTTACCGGACCTTAGGTCGCGGCAAACAAGCCCCTTATGGGTCAGTACGTAACTGGGGTCAGGGGAGTGAAGACTTTGAATCAGTGCACGATAAGATAAGAATTCAGCTCCCTCGCAGGAAGGCTCCTAACACAAAGCTGACTGGGCGGTACAGCTATAGAATTAGCTGGAGATATTGAGGGAACTACGCTTCAGGCTGGTTGTACTCATTGTATTGGAAGTAAAGGAGGCCCTAACTTGTCCAGCTGCTGTCTCAAAGATACACTCTCCTTGGATCAGCCTCCCTGGGACCTGCCTGAACATCTTACAAGTAAAGGTATGGAAAGACGCTGACCGTGTGAGACTGAGTTATTTATTGCATGCCTGCACAATCCCTACCTAACTACCGACCTGAGGGAAGAGTCCCACCTGTAGGGGACCCGACATCTAGCTGCATCACCATCCCCTCAGAGATCTACAGCAGCGCTGGTAACAAATTACCAGAATACTACAGGTGGCGTCACGAACTGTATATAAACCTATCCCCGGTAATATTCCCCCCAACATACGCCAGACCGCCAGGGCCACAGACCGAGCCACAGCTACCTGTGACAATCCCCATAGACTTCTACGGGCTCGGCTCTGATACCCCATTGCCCTGGTAACCCACAATTGTGGTGGCGGGTCGAAAACAACTTGGCGTCACGAACAGGATGCGAAACTCGCAGAATTGCGAGCCCTGTGTGCCTAAGGAATTGTTTTGTGAAAAAGGACTTGTTTTCACTTTGGCGCCAAAATCGCCATTTTTGTCGCCATATTCGCGCCCTCAGGCGCTGGAGAAGAAGGTGGGCGTACCTTCGTGGGCGTCTACCCCCCAGTGGCGCGAAGAAAAATGCCTGCCCTCTCAAAGTGCTAATTACAACATGCGATCCTGCCCTACAGCAAAGGAGGTCCGCCTCCTCTTCACCTCCCTGCGAGGAGGAGGAGACGCAAACCCCACCTCCACGGAAGAGACCGGATGTCTCCGCAGGAAGAAGAAAGAATCTTCTGGAACATCATGGAAGCAGGACTGTGCAGCCGAGCAGGGAAGCGAGGAAGGCAGGCCCCGTGCCCCAGCCAAGCTGCCACCAGCACCGGAGTTATCCGTGGTCCTGCACCTGCAGCAGGCGTTGCTAGAGATTCAAGAAGAAAATGCACGCCTGAAGAAGATGGTCCAGTACCAACCTGGCTTTGAAGAGATCGAGAGACGCCGGCGTACCCTGGAACAGCGGAGGCTTGGGACACGGTGATCTCTCCCCTCAACGACCCCCCCACGATTCCAATTACCGAAGATCTGCTGCCCAAGGCGAAGGAGCAACCGGAGGCTGCCCCCGAAAGTACCGATCCTGATCCCACCGGTGAAGCGGTGGAGGCGAAGGAGGTTGAGGAGGTATCGCCAGTTCCGGAACGCCCGCCCGGCCAGGAGGCCGCAGCAGATGATCGGTCCCCGGCAGGGACACCGGAGGGTCTGTCCCGGGCACTACCAGACGTGGACTGGGACGAGATGGCGCGCCTGGATGACGTCGCCTACACCGCCCAGTGGGAATATGAGTGGCAGCGTCGTGAGGAGAAGCAGAAACGCCAGCAGGAGGGAAGAGCGGGAAGCTCAGCGGAACCGTCAGCGACAACATGCAGAGCTGATCGCGGACAAAGAGAGTGTCCGGAGAGAGAAAGGTACCCTGAGGGAACCGCGGCGGCAGGGGTGTGTGACTGGAGTTCCAGCTCCGGAAGGGCTGGGGGTTTCATCCGTGAACCGGGCCTCTACCCGGGGGTCTTTGTCAGCCGGCGTGACGTAGAATACCCACCTGCCGCAAGGCCATCCCGGGCAGGGACTTAGTAAATGGAGACCTCGTCACGTACACACGGCATTGGGGAATGAAGGGATGGTATGCCCTTAACGTCACCATCGTCCGTGACCCCGTCCCCGACGCAGGTAACGTCTCACTACCGCAGCGTCCCGTCTCCAGCTCAAGCAGTATCCGGCCGTGCCTCAGCATCGCCCCCTGCAAATTCATCGCAACTAGCGACCACAGAGTTCATCGCAAAAGAAAGTTATATCTTCATCGCAACATGCGACCCAGTCTCAATCGCAATCTATGACACGGTCCATATCCTTAACTGTGATTGAAACGCAATCGGTGTCACGTGAGGAGAATGTACCTGTTGCGCCCCTAGAGGTTCGCACAAGAACTGTGGCGACCAGACCCTAATCGCAGCGCATGATTGCTAGTCCTGGGATCTAGGGCCCATTGCATTGTTCCAGCCCCCGGGGTGGAAAATGTATTGGAAAGTGTATTATTTGAAAATGAATAAATAAGAAAAGAAGAATTGGTGAGATCCCTAAAAGGGTCTACCATAATAAAAAGTTTGAGAATGTTTTATAAAGTTTTGCATATATATTCAAAAACCGAGAATGCCCGGCTGGGTAAACAGTAACCAGAAAAAAGTTTTGCACTTAGTATAATAATGTGATATTATATTTATGTCTTTGGTTTTACATTGGACTTAGAGGTTGAGGACTATGCCAACCCAGAACTTATTTGTACTTTATTTGGGGCTTCGGTGCCTTATTTTGGTTTTACATAAACCAGCACAACTACCTCTGAATACAAAAACCCGTGTGGTGTGGCACTGAGTGAGGTCTGCAATCGGATGTCCTGCAGCCCACCCAGGACCTACGTTGAAGGTTTGGTGCGGGTCCTTCACAGTATATTGTATATTTATTGAATGCTATTTAATACTTTTTGTATTTCTATAATGTTTGCAACGTTCAAGATATCCTCACCTCCCGAATGGGACGAACCAATGTTAATTGTTTAATGTTTTCATGCAAAAAACAAAAATGTCTCTTTTGTATTTTACAGCCCGGGAGTGCTGTCTTTTACCATGGGGAATGTGTAGCCCTGGTGTTAGGCACACGCAGTCCCCTGGAGAAGTGTGTGGCGAGACAGCAGTTTAATGCTAAATATTCATTCACTCAACATTACTAGACAACACCCTTAGGGTAGTGGAGTTTACTCTTGAGGGAGTGGTCAAGGCGTATGTGTTAGAGTGATTTAGTCAGTCATAGTTCCTGTCTTCGACAGAGAAGACGTCTGGAGTTTAGTTCCTGACTTCAGAGAGAGAAGACGTCTGGAGGGAGGAAGCAGTCCAGATTGCTCTATCATCAGTTCGGAAAGTGGAGTCTAGTATAGGTGCTTAATTCACCTTAGCCTAGTCAGAGCTGTACCTCATCAGCATACACTGGAAGGAAAGAAGAAGTTTAGTGCAGAAAGTCTTCAGTATCCTGTCCTAAAGGACGGTGTAAGGTTCAGAGACGTGCTCCTGCCTAGTGAAAACTGAGCATCTGTAACTAACTTTGAAGTGAAGGAAAAGAAAAAGTGACTACTCGACCCTTGGCTAGTGTGAGTGCTTATGTTACCAGCGAGGACAAGGCGAAAGGCACAGTGGTTTATTGGAATAGTGCTTACGGATTGAAGAAGTCCTGCACATGCTACCGGTCACTGGGGACCGAAGGATCACTACTGTTTCAAGCAAAGTGATAAGAAAACCAGGAATTTACCGGACCTTAGGTCGCGGCAAACAAGCCCCTTATAGTCAAAACGTAACTGGGGTCAGGGGAGTGAAGACTTTGAATCAGTGCACATAAGATAAGAATTCAGCTCCCTCGCAGGAAGGCTCCTAACACAAAGCTGACTGGGCGGTACAGCTATAGATTAGCTGGAGATATTGAGGGAACTACGCTTCAGGCTGGTTGTACTCATTGTATTGGAAGTAAAGGAGGCCCCTAACTTGTCCAGCTGCTGTCTCAAGATACACTCTCCTTGGATCAGCCTCCCTGGGACCTGCCTGAACATCTTACAAGTAAGGTATGGAAAGACGCTGACCGTGTGAGACTGAGTTATTTATTGCATGCCTGCACAATCCCTACCTAACTACCGACCTGAGGGGGAAAAGTCCCCCTGTAGGGGACCCGACATCTAGCTGCCCACCATCCCCTCAGAGATCTACAGCAGCGCTGGTACATATTACCAGAATACTACAGGTGGCGTCACGAACTGTATATAAACCAATCCCCTGTAAATATATCCCCAAACATACGCCAGACCGCCCGGGCCACAGACCGAGCCACAGCTACCTGTGACAATCCCCATAGCTTCTACGGGCTCGGCTCTGAGTACCCCATTGCCCTGGTAACCCACAATTTGTGGGGGGTCGACACATGGTGACCTGAAGAGGGCGCTGTACACAGATGTCCCCGCAATCTGTGGTGACCTGCAGAGGGGACTGTACACAGGAGATGTCCCCGCAATCTGTGGTGACCTGAAGAGGACGCTGTACACAGGAGATGTCCCCGCAATCTGTGGTGTCCTGAAGAGGATGCTGTACACAGGAGATGTCCCCACAATCTGTGGTGACCTGAAGAGGGCGCTGTACACAAGGAGATGTCCCCGCAATCTGTGGTGACCTGAAGAGGGCGCTGTACACAGATGTCCCCGCAATCGTGGTAAACCTGCAGAGGGCACTGTACACAGGAGATGTCCCCGCAATCTGTGGTGACCTGAAGAGGGCGCTGTACAGGAGATGCCCCCCGCAATCTGTGGTGTCCTGAAGAGGATGCTGTATACGGGGAGATGTCCCCGCAATCTGTGGTGACCTGAAGAGGGCGCTGTCACAGGAGATTCCCCGCAATCTGTGTGACCTGAAGAGGACGCTGTACACAGGAATGTCCCCGCAATCTGTGGTGACCTGAAGAGGACGCTGTACACAGGAGGTGTCCCCGCAATCTGTGGTGTCCTGAAGAGGGCGCTGTACACAGGAGATGCCCCCGCAATCTGTTGGTGTCCTGAAGAGGGCGCTGTACATAGAGATGTCCCCGCAACTGTGGTGTCCTGAAGAGGAGCTGTACACAGGAGATGGTCCCGCAATCTGTGGTGACCTGAAGAGGACGCTGTACACAGGAGATCCCCCCGCAATCTGTGGTGACCTGAAGAGGACGCTGTACACAGGAGATGTCCCCGCAATCTGTGGGTCCTGAAGAGGACGCTGTACACAGGAGATGTCCCCGCAATCTGTGGTGACCTGAAGAGGACGCTGTACACAGGAGATGTCCCCGCAATCTGTGGTGTCCTGAAGAGGACGCTGTACATAGGAGATACCCCTACAATCTGTGGTGATCTGAAGAGGACGCTGTACACAGGAATGTCCCCGCAATCTGTGGTGCCTGAAGAGGACGCTGTAACACAGGAGATGTCCCCCGCAATCTGTGGTGTCCTGAAGAGGACGCTGTACATAGGAGATACCCCTACAATCTTTGGTGATCTGAAGAGGACGCTGTACACAGAGATGTCCCCACAATCTGTGGTGACCTGAAGAGGACGCTGTACCCAGGAGATGCCCCGCAATCTGTGGTGTCCTGAAGAGGGCGCTGTACACGGGAGATGTCCCCGCAATCTGGGGTGTCCTAAAGAGGGGGGCTGTACACAGGAGATGTCCCCACAACTGTGGTGACCTGAAGGGGACGCTGTACATGGAAGATGCCCCACAATCTGTGGTGTCCTGAAGAGGACGCTGTACATAGGAGATACCCCTACAATCTGTGGTGACCTGAAGAGGACGCCGTACACAGGAGATGTCCCCGCAATCTGTGGTGTCCTGAAGAGGACGCTGTACACAGGAGATGCCCCCGCAATCTGTGGTGTCCTGAAGAGGACGGTGTACCACAGGGGGGATGTACCCGCAATCGTGGTGACCTGAAGAGGGGCGCTGTACCCAGGAGATGTCCCCGCAATCTGTGGGATCTGAAGAGGGCGCTGTACACAGGAAATGCCCCCGCAATCTGTGGTGCCTGAAGAGGACGGTGTACACAGGAGATGTACCCGCAATCTGTGGTGACCTGAAGAGGCGCTGTACACAGGAGATGCCCCGCAATCTGTGGGGGACCTGAAGAGGACGCTGTACACAGGAGATGCCCCCCCGCAATCTGTGGTGTCCTGAAGAGACGCTGTACACAGGAGATGCCCCCGCATCTGTGGTGTCCCTGAAGAGGACGCTGTACCCAGGAGATGTCCCGCAATCTGTTGGTGACCTGAAGAGGACGCTGTACACAGGAGGTGTCCCCGCAATCTGTGTGTCCTGAAGAGGACGCTGAAAACACAGGAGATGTCCCCGCCAATCTGTGGTGACCTGAAGAGGACGCTGTACACAGGAGATTGTCCCCGCAATCTGTGGGGACCTGAAGAGGCGCTGTACCCCAGGAGGTGCCCCCCGCAATCTGTGGTGTCCTGAAGAGGGGCGCTGTACACAGGAGATGCCCCCCGCAATCTGTGGTGTCCTGAAGAGGGCCGCTGTACATAGGAGATGTTCCCCGCAATCTGTGGTGTCCTGAAGAGGACGCTGTACACAGGAGATGTCCCCGCAATCTGTGGTGACCTGAAGAGGACGCTGTACACAGGAGATGCCCCCGCAATCTGTGGTGACCTGAAGAGGGACGCTGTACACAGGAATGTCCCCGCAATCTGTGGTGTCCTGAAGAGGACGCTGTAAAACAGGAGATGCCCCCCGCATCGTGTGACCTGAAGAGGACGCTGTACACGGAGATGTCCCCGCAATCTGTGGTGTCCTGAAGAGGACGCTGTACATAGGAGATACCCTACAATCTGTGTGATCTGAAGAGGACGCTGTACAACAGGAGGGTCCCCGCAATCTGTGGTGTCCTGAAGAGGACGCTGTACACAGGAGATGTCCCCGCAATCGTGGTGTCCTGAAGAGGACGCTGTACATGGAGATCCCCCTACAATCTTTGGTGATCTGAAGAGACGCTGTACACAGGAGATGTCCCCGCAATCTGTGGTGTCCTGAAAGGGACGCTGTACACAGGAGAATGTGCCCCGCAATCTGTGGTGTCCTGAAGAGGACGCTGTACATAGGAGATACCCCTACATCTTTGGTGATCTGAAGAGACGCTGTACACAGGAGATGTCCCCACAATCTGTGGTGACCTGAAGGGGGACCTGTACACAGGAGATGCCCCCGCAATCTGTGGTGTCCTGAAGAGGGCGCTGTACACAGAGATGTCCCCGCAATCTGTGGTGTCCTGAAGAGGGCGCTGTACACAGGAGATGTCCCCACAATCTGTGTGACCTGAAGAGGACCTGTACATGGAAGATGCCCCCACAATCTGTGGTGTCCTGAAGAGGACGCTGTTACATAGGAGATACCCCTACAATCTGTGGTGACCTGAAGAGGACGCCGTACAACAGGAGATGTCCCCGCAATCTGTGGTGTCCTGAAGAGACGCTGTACACAGGAGATGCCCCCGCAATCTGTGGTGTCCTGAAGAGGACGGTGTACACAGGAATTGTCCCCCGCAATCTGTGGTGACCTGAAGAGGGCGCTGTACACAGGAATGTCCCCAATTCTGTGGTTGATCTGAAGAGGGCGCTGTACCAGGAATGCCCCCGCAATCTGTGGTGTCCTGAAGAGGCCCGGTGTACACAGGAGATGCCCCCGCAATCTGTGGTGTCCTGAAGAGGACGGTGTACAGAGGAGATGTCCCCGCAATCTGGGGTGTCCTGAAGAGACGCTGTACACAGGAGATGTCCCCGCAATCTGTGGTGTCCTGAAGAGGGCGCTGTACACAGGAGATGCCCCTGCAATCTGTGGTGTCCTGAAGAGGGCGCTTTTACACAGGAGATGTCCCCGCAATCTGTGGTGACCTGAAGGGGGCGCTGACACAGGAGATGTCCCCCGAATCGTGGTGACCTGAAGAGGATGCTGTACACAGGAGATGTCCCCGCAATCTGTGGTGTCCTGAAGAGGGCGCTGTACACAGGAGATGTCCCCACAATCTGTGGTGACCTGAAGAGGGCGATGTACACAGAGATGTCACCGCAATCTGTGGTGTCCCTGAAGAGGACGCTGTACACAGGAGATGTCCCCGCAATCTGTGGTGTCCTGAAGAGGACGCTGTGTCTTGACCCGCACCACAATTGTGGTTTACCAGAGCAATGGGGTACTCAGAGCCCGAGCCCATGGAAGTCTATGGGGTTGTCACAGGTAGCGGTGGCTCGGTCTGTGGCCCTGGCGGTCAGGCGTATGTTGGGGGGAATATTTACAGGGGATAGGTATATATACAGTTCGTGACGCCACCTGTAGTTCTCTGATCACTAAGACCAGCGCTGCTGTAGATCTCTGAGGGGGAATGGTGAGGCAAGCTAGATGTCGGGTCCCCTACAGGTGGGACTCTTCCCTCAGGGTCGATAGTTATGGTGGGGTTGTGCAGGGATGCAATCAAATAACTCAGTCTCACACATAGAAGCTTCTTTCCATACCTTTTACTTCAAGTTGTTCAGCAGGTCCCAGGGAGGCTGTTCGGGGTGGATGAATGTACGTAGCGGTAACAGTTGAGCAGGTACAGGCCTCCTTCTCTTTCCAAATGATGAGTGAGTCCAAGCTTGCCTGTAGCTAAGTTAACTCTATAGTTTTCAGCTTTTCCCACTAGCTGTACTGCCCGGTCATTTTTTGTGATAGAGCCTTATAAGTGGTGAACTAAGTACTTTCTTTTGCCGCGCGCCGGACTCAGAAGTCTTGTTCTCCTGATCGGTTACGTACTGGCACTCTAAGGGCGGCTTTCTGCAACCTAAGGTCCAGTAAGACTCTGGCTTTTCTATCACTATGCCTGGAGCTATAGTGACGCTTCGGTCCCCAGTGACCGGTGACAATGTGCAGGATAATCCGATCCTTAAGGCACTTCGAATCCTTCCCACTATGCCCTTCGCCCTGCTTCTGCTTTCAATGTAGCACTGAAGCGTGAAGATAGAAAGTCAGTTTTCTTCCTTGTCTCACTGAGTAACTCTCAGTTTCCTCAAAGTTCAGACTGAGTAAAAGGTAACTCTGACTAGACTCGGGATGATAACTAGTCATCCGTTACTAGACTCCACTTCGTGAATTGACAGGAACTAATCTTCTGCTCACCCAGAGCTCTGACAGGAATCCTCACTGTCTGAGAAGAACTAGCCCTGACTGCTCTGTACGATGACAGGAAGCTAGACTGACTGACTCACTGTGCTACACGTCACTCCCCTATACACCCCTGTGGGTTGGTCGAAGTGTAAGTGAGTGTCAAGCTTTAACTGTTACCTTACTGTGCATTCTCCAGATCCGTGTGCCTTACATACCAGGGCTACACATTCCCCCTTGGTAAAATACAGCACTCCCGGCTGTGAATATATAAGAAGAAAGACATTTTGTTTTCATTTAAACAAGTAACATTTTAAAACTCTTCCCATCAGGGAGGTACGGATTTCTTGAACGTTGCATTATAACAATAGGCATAGAAAAATACAAAATACTAAATAGACATTTTCATATAAATAGATGACAAAATTCTTGTGAAGGACCCGCACCAAACCTTCAACGTGGGTCCTGGGTGGGCTGCAGGACATCTGAATGCAGACCTCACTCAGTGCCTCACCATACGGTTTTATGTTCAGAGGTAGGTGTGCTGGTAGAGAATGCACAAAGTGCAACTATATACAAGATCAGTTCTTGGGCTGGCTCAGTCCTCAGCCTCAGAGTCCATCATGAAACATTTCAAGTAATTTACATATCATAACAATACTTTACACAATTATCCATACTTAGTAAACTAGTTTGCTAGGACTACTGTTGATAACGAATAGGTATTTTCCTTTCGTTGTACGTTCTGATCTACGTGGAGTAGCTTCAGGTATATTAATCTCTAACCCAACTGTTCTACGTAACGGCAAACTATAGAACTGCCTCAATCTTTCTATGGATCTGGCAGTGTACTGATGGCTGGGCGGTGTGAGTCGCTTCACCAGGGGTTTCCCATAGCATGGGGCGCTGCTTCCGATGATTCTTCTCTTGAGGTTCCGCAGGTTGGGGTGCTGCTGGAGTAGGTAACTCCTGAACTGGCTCAACTGCACCATGGGCACAACTGGAGGTAGAACTCCCTTGTGGCTGATAAAATTGCAACACCGGAATTATTACAGCATCTCCCAGTCTCGGCCAATCTGCAGGGAAATCTCCCAGATCCGTGTGTATGACCTCTTCTTTTCTTTCTTCTTGATTGATGACAGAGTTCTCTTCACGAAACTTTAAGGGTTCTGGACACAATTTCAAATGGTCTCTGGACACAGTGGATATTGTTCTTCCTCCGTCCTTACTGATGATACAAACTTTTCTATTGTCATATTTGGAATCTTGTACGACGTAGGGTTCTTGTTCCCACTGGTTATCCAATTTGTGCATTTCCTTTTCCTTTTCAATACCACTTCTCCAGGCATCAAAGCTTGGCAGGAGCATTCCTGTTGTAAATATCTTCCTGTTTTTTCCCGTACCTTGTTGAGACTTTCTTCTACACAGACTTGCACTCTCTGTATTGCTCTTGCCGATTGATGTCCCAGTTTTCAATAGCGTCATCTGCCTCTGGTTCTACCACTCCAAGTTCTAAGTCCATTGGTAGTCTTCCGGGCCTTGCTCTCATAAGATAGGCTGGAGTGCAGTTAGTGGAACTTACAGGTATATGGTTATACAAGTCAACCAAATCAGGTAGTAAGTCCGGCCATCGATTTCTGTCTTCCAACGGTATGGATTTCAACAAATCAAGGACAATGTGGTTCATTTTCTCGCAAAGACCGTTGGTTTGAGGATGGTATGGTGTTGTTCTAATTTCTTACACCCATACATGTGACAGAATTCCTTGAATAGATCAGCTTCGAAAGCAGGTCCTTGATCGGTTAATACTTGCTCCGGATACCCATGCGGTCTGCAGAAGCTTGCTTGAAAGGTTTTTGCTGCCGTCACTGCTGTCTGATCCTTAACTGGTACAACCACCAGAAATCTAGAGTAATGGTCCACCATGGTCAAGGCGTATGAGTATCCAGATCTACTTGGCGACAGTTTGACGTGGTCCAGGGCCACAATCTCCAAGGGACGAGTCGTCCGGATAGGCTGCAGGGGTGCCCTCTGACTACCGTAGTCCTTTCTTCTGAGACCACAGGGTCCACAGTTCCGACACCACCTCGATGGAGCTGCGCATCCCTACCAGTAGAACCGGCACCTCAACAGGGTCTCCAGCTTTCTCCAGCCAAAGTGTCCTGCTTGATCATGGTATGCTTCCAACACCATTTGGACGTCTGCCTGGGGACCACTATTTGCCAGACCATCTCGTGGGTCCTGGGATTGACGTATCTCCTGCACAACTTCTCACGGTATAGGAATAACCTGCTTCTCTCGTTCCACAGGAGCTTTGCTGACATAGGTGCATCTTTTTCCAAGGAGGAACCTTCCTGTCTTAACAACTCCTGATACGGCTGACCACTGGATCGCTGTCCTGAGTCTCCTTCCAGCTGTGATGGGGTAAAGGATTTAACGTTGCACCATACTGCTTTCTGTAGACTCGATGCTCGTGGACTACCCCATTTCGATGGAATGCAGGTAGCTCAATTTCTTCCAGGTCGTCCGATTCTTCCTCCGTGTCAGAGTCATGCAGCATTCGGGACAATGCGTCAGCATTAGCATTCTTTCGGCCTGCCCGGTACTTGATAGTAAACTGGTAATTGGACAACCGAGCCATCCAACGCTGCTCCATGGCGCCCAACTTGGCCGTTTCCAGGTGCGTTAGCGGGTTGTTGTCTGTGTACGCCGTGAACTTGTGGAGGCCAGATAGTGCTTAAATCTTTCAGTAATGGCCCAGACCAGCGCCAGAAACTCCAGCTTGAAGCTGCTATAATTTTCCGGATTCCTCTCAGTTGGCCTGAGTTTTTCTGCTGGCATAAGCGATGACTTTTTCTTGGCCATTCTGCTTCTGACTGAGAACTGCTCCTAAACCTTCATTACTAGCATCGGTGTACAGCAGGAACGGTTGGCTGTAATCAGGATACGTCAAGATCTCATCGCCTGTAAGGATCTCTTTCATCTTTTGGAATGCTTCAGCCTGTTCCTTACCCCAATTGAAGGGAGGATTTCTGCTCTTTAGGGATTGGCCTACTAGGAGGTCCTGTAGAGGCGCTGCCTTTTCGTGTAATCTTTCACGAACCTTCTGTAGTAACCCGTTAGTCCCAGGAACTGTCGCACTTCCTTGAGGTTCTTCGGCTCCGGCACTTCTGGATGGCAGTGACTTTCTCTGGGTCCGGCGCTACTCCTTCCGAACTGACGATGTGCCCCAAATATTGTACCTTCTGTTTGAGTAGATGGCATTTTTTAGGGTTTCAACTTCATCCCGTACCTGGACAGGGACTCAAATACTTCGCCAGGTGCTTCAGATGGTCCTCATATGTCTTGGAGTACACGATGACGTTGTCTAAGTATAGCAGCACGGTTTCAAAATTGAGATGTCCCAGGCAGTTCTCCATCACTCTCTGAAATGTTCCTGGGGCACTGCTGAGCCCAAACGGCATTCTGTCGAACTCACAGAGCCCCATTGGGGTGGTGAAAGCCGTTTTCTCACGATCCTCCTCAGCCACAGCCACTTGCCAGTATCCTAGTCAGATCAAGGGTAGAAAAGTAGTTAGCCGTTTTTAGAGCAGCTAATGACTCCTCTATACGTGGTAACGGGTATGCATCCTTGTGTGTTATGCGGTTCACCTGCCTGTAATCCACACACATTCTCAAGCTACCATCTTTCTTTCTAACCAGGACTAGAGGTGCTGCCCAGGGACTACAACTATCCCTGATTACTCCAGCTTCTTTCATATCTCGCAACATTTCCTTAGCCTTCTGATAATGGGCTGGGGTATAGGCCTATACCGCTCTTTGATGGGAGGATGACTGCCTGTAGGGATATGATGTTGTACTCCCTTAATTATCCCAAAATCAAGTGGGTGCTTGCTAAACACTTGGGCGTACTCTTGCACCACCCGTAATACCCCTTGCTTCTGGTGAGCGGGAGTGGTGTCCGTCCCAACATGGAGTTGCTGACACCATTCCGCCACCTGGGCTGCCGGGTCATTGTCCTCCGCTATTTGGCGGAGTCTAAGGACTCAGCCGGAAGAATAGAATTATTGTCAACAGCATGTAGTTTAGCAATGGTTGCATAACGGGGTAAGTTTACCTCATCATCTCCCCAGTTGAGAAGCCGTACCCGGTACTCTTCCATTCACCACTTCCACTACTCCCCTAGCAGTCATAAGTGTAGGTCTATGTTCTGAATGGTGGGGTTCTACTACAGCTTGGTAATTCTGTCCTCTCAGACCTATGGCTGCCCTGCACCAAATGATCATTTCACTCATTGGGGGTATCACAATGGGATTCGAGTCAGTGACCCGTACATTACCAATTTCGCCGTCTGTAAGCTTCGCTTGCTGCTGACACACCAGGGCCCGGATCTCTCTTTGGATTACTCCTTTCTGCCTTGGTCGGGCAATCTCAGCGAGCTGTTGGAGTAAGAACACAACTTCTCCCAAACAATTACCGATAATGTTAGTACCCAAAATTATATTTAAACCGTTCTCCTCATTTACTGTCTTTACTACCAGAAGCCCCTGGTCTTTCAACTCCTCTCTGCCCACTTTCACATCTACACATTTTGTCCCGAGTACTTCTACAGGAAGACAATTAGAAGCATACACGGTAAAGTCAGGGCTCGGGGGTTTAAGACTGTCCATTGACCAGAACTTAGTATATAGGGCATCAGGTATTAGGGTCACCTGAGACCCAGTGTCTAACAATGCCGGAACAGCAATACCATCTAGAATGATAGACAGGTAGGGTCGCCCACCCACATACCTGCGGTTCCAGTCTAGGGGCCTGACGGGTCTCCTCCTGGGTGTTGGCCCTCAGACCCAGGTTCTGCCCGTTTAAAGGACACTGTGGAGACATATGACCTTTCCGGTTGCATCGGTAACAGGTGATCTCCCGACGAGGAGGGTGTTGATCAGAGGTCGCTCCTGGGGGTGGCGTTGTCCTCCTCCGGGGGGGCGACGTCTTCCTTCTTCTCCGGTTCATCCACTGAACGTCTTCTGGGCAGTCCGCTAATAAGATCTTCCCTTCTTCCTCTTTCCGCAGCTGCAGGGCACTCATCACAGCAGCCAGATTTTTAGTCAGCTGGCGCACCTCTGAGCGCAGACAATCCAATTCACTAGGGGGTGTCACCTGCGTTTTGGTTCGGCCACTAGTGAGGAAAAGGGGGTTACTGCCGGTTCCAGAGTGACTTCAGCCTGATGATGTTGGGTTGCCACCTCAGGTTTGCCCAGGGGCCGCAGCCCTTTTAATTGCCATGTCCTTTAGGGCATCAAAGGTAGCATCAGGGTGATCTAAAGACCACCAATTCACAGTTCTGCGTTCCGATTGGGACCTCAGTCCCTGCACAAATTGTTCTTTCAGCATCTTATTTTCATCAATGACACTTATGGTATTAACCTGCTTGAGGGCTCTCAGGGCCCCTTGTAGTCGGCAGGCATAGTCCCTGATGCTGTCACCTGGCTGCTGTGAACAGTGGTAGAAGGCCATCCGGAGATCTGTTTCGGTGCGATCTTCAAAAATGGTCTGTAACTTTAAGAGGATTGCAGGCACCAACTCCTGGTCCGTGGTAGCCCAAGTCTCCACTTCTCTCTCAGCAGCGCCAGTTAGCTGCCCTATTAATACTGCAGCTTTTTGTCTCTCAGGCATGGAGTACATTTCTAGGATGCTGCATATCTTCCGTTTGAATCCTGCTAAAGTGCCTGGCTCGCCGCTGTACTGGGGAAGCCATTTCGCCCCAGGCATATATGGAAGCGTTAGTGGCATGAGCGGGACCACCGGACTGAGTGCTGGGCCTGCGCCCCCATCTGGCGCTACAATGCCACGCGGTGCGGAGTCGGGTCCTCCGGCTGGGGCCGCGCTGTCGGCCGGTTGTTGTGACATCTTAGCGCCCCCTTGGTTAAACGGAGCCTACCGGTTTCAGAAGCTGCTATTTCACAGGCACAGCAGTAGGAACAGGACCTTCGTCGCAGGCGCTCTGATGTCAGAGCGTCCACTTCCTGTCGCAGGACCTGCCGCTGAGTCAGAGCCGGGGGCGTGTCCAAGACTTTGCGCGCTCCTTCAGGTACGCCCACCTTCTTCTCCAGCGCCTCAGGGCGCGAATATGGCGGCAAATATGGCGGTATTTGGCGCCAAACAATAGCAACAGTCTTTTTCACCAAACACTCCACAGGCACACAGGGCTCGCAATTCTGCAAGTTTCGGATCCTGTTCGTGACGCCAAGTTTGTCTTGACCCGCACCACAATTGTGGTTTACCAGAGCAATGGGGTACTCAGAGCCGAGCCCATGGAAGTCTATGGGGTTGTCACAGGTAGCGCTGGCTCGGTCTGTGGCCCTGGCGGTCAGGCGTATGATGGGGGGTATATTTACGGGGGATAGGTATATATACAGTTCGTGACGCCACCTGTAGTTCTCTGATCACTAAGACCAGCGCTGCTGTAGATCTCTGACGGGATGGTGAGGCAGCTAGATGTCGGGTCCCCTACAGGTGGGACTCTTCCCTCAGGTCGATAGTTATGGTGGGGTTGTGCAGGGATGCAATCAAATAACTCAGTCTCACACATAGAAGCTTCTTTCCATACCTTTTACTTCGAGTTGTTCAGGCAGGTCCCAGGGAGGCTGTTCGGGGTGATGAATGCACGTAGCGGTAACAGTTGAGCAGGTTACAGGCCTCCTTCTCTTTCCAAATGATGAGTGAGTCCAAGCTTGCCTGTAGCTAAGTTAACTCTATAGTTTTCAGCTTTTCCCACTAGCTGTACTGACCGGCCGGTTTTGTGATAGAGCCTTATAAGTGGTGAACTAAGTACTTTCTTTTGCCGCGCGCCGGACTTAGAAGTCTTGTTCTCCTGACTCGGTTACGTACTGGCACTCTAAGGGCGGCTTTCTGCAACCTAAGGTCCAGTAAGACTCTGGCTTTTCTATCACTATGTCTGGAGCTATAGTGACGCTTCGGTCCTCAGTGACCGGTGACAATGTGCAGGATAATCCGATCCTTAAGGCACTTCTGAATCCTTCCCACTATGCCCTTCGCCCTGCTTCTGCTTTCAATGTAGCACTGAAGCGTGAAGATAGAAAGTCAGTTTTCTTCCTTGGTCTCACTGAGTAACTCTCAGTTTCCTCAAAGTTCAGACTGAGTAAAAGGTAACTCTGACTAGACTCGGGATGATAACTAGTCATCCGTTACTAGACTCCACTTCGTTGAATTGACAGGAACTAATCTTCTGCTCACCCAGAGCTCTGACAGGAATCCTCACTGTCTGAGAAGAACTAGCCCTGACTGCTCTGTACGATGACAGGAAGCTAGACTGACTGACTCACTGTGCTACACGTCACTGCCCTATACACCCCTGTGGGTGTGTCTGAAGTGTAAGTGAGTGTCAAGCTTTAACTGTTACCTTACTGTGCATTCTCCAGATCCTGTGTGCCTTACATACCAGGGCTACACAGCTGTACACAGGAGATGTCCCCGCAATCTGTGGTGTCCTGAAGAGGACGCTGTACACAGGAGATGTCCCCGCAATCTGTGGTGACCTGAAGAGGATGCTGTACACAGGAGATGTCCCCGCAATCTGTGGTGACCTGAAGAGGACGCTGTACACAGATGCCCCCGCAATCTGTGGTGTCCTGAAGAGGACGCTGTACACAGGAGATGTCCCCGCAATCTGTGGTGACCTGAAGAGGGCGCTTGTACACAGGAGATGTCCCCGCAATCTGTGGTGTCCTGAAGAGGACGCTGTACACAGGAGATGTCCCCACAATATGTGGTGTCCTGAAGAGGACGCTGTACACAGGAGATGTCCCCGCAATCTGTGGTGTCCTGAAGAGGGCGCTGTACACAGGAGATGTCTCCGCAATCTGTGGTGACCTGAAGAGGGCGCTGTACACAGGAGATGTCCCCGCAATCTGTGGTGTCCTGAAGAGGGCGCTGTACACAGGAGATGCCCCCGCAATCTGTGGTGTCCTGAAGAGGACGCTGTACACAGGAGATGTCACCGCAATCTGTGGTGACCTGAAGAGGACGCTGTACACAGGAGATGTCCCCGCAATCTGTGGTGATCTGAAGAGGGCGCTGTACACAGGAGATGTCCCCGTAATCTGTGGTGTCCTGAAGAGGACGCTGTACACAGGAGATGTCCCCGCAATCTGTGGTGACCTGAAGAGGGCGCTGTACACAGGAGATGTCCCCGCAATCTCTGGTGACCTGAAGAGGACGCTGTACACAGGAGATGTCCCCGCAATCTGTGGTGACCTGAAGAGGACGCTGTACACAGGAGATGTCCCCGTAATCTGTGGTGACCTGAAGAGGACGCTGTACACAGGATATGTCCCCCCAATCTGTGGTGTCCTGAAGAGGACGCTGTACACAGGAGATGTCCCCGCAATCTGTGGTGACCTGAAGAGGGCGCTGTACACAGGAGATGTCCCCGCAATCTGTGGTGACCTGAAGAGGGCGCCGTACACAGGAGATGCTCCTACAATCTATGGTGACCTGAAGAGGACGCCGTACACAGGAGATGTCCCCGCAATCTGTGGTGTCCTGAAGAGGACGCTGTACACAGGAGATGTCCCCGCAATCTGTGGTGACCTGAAGAAGGCGCTGTACACAGGAGATGCCCCCGCAATCTGTGGTGACCTGAAGAGGGCGATGTACACAGGAGATGTCCCCGCAATCTGTGGTGATCTGAAGAGGGCGCTGTACACAGGAGATGCCCCCGCAATCTGTGGTGACCTGAAGAGGGCGATGTACACAGGAGATGTCCCTGCAATCTCTGGTGACCTGAAGAGGGCGCTGTACACAGGAGATGTTCCCGCAATCTGTGGAGACCTGAAGAGGACGCTGTACACAGGAGATGTCCCCGCAATCTGTAGTGACCTGAAGAGGACGCTGTACACAGGAGATGTCCCCGCAATCTGTGGTGTCCTGAAGAGGACGATGTACACAGGAGATGTCCCCGCAATCTGTGGTGTCCTGAAGAGGGCTCTGTACACAGGAGATGCCCCCGCAATCTGTGGTGTCCTGAAGAGGACGCTGTACACAGGAGATGTCCCCGCAATCTGTGGTGTCCTGAAGAGGGCGCTGTACACAGGAGATGTCCCCGCAATCTGTGGTGACCTGAAGAGGACGCTGTACACAGGAGATGTCCCCGCAATCTGTGGTGACCTGAAGAGGGCGCTGTACACAGGAGATGTCCCCGCAATCTGTGGTGTCCTGAAGAGGGCGCTGTACACAGGAGATGTCCCCGCAATCTGTGGTGTCCTGAAGAGGACGCCGTACACAGGAGATGTCCCCGCAATCTGTGGTGTCCTGAAGAGGGCGCTGTACACAGGAGATGTCCCCGCAATCTGTGGTGTCCTGAAGAGGACGCTGTACACAGGAGATGTCCCCGCAATCTGTGGTGACCTGAAGAGGACGCTGTACACAGGAGATGTCCCCGCAATCTGTGGTGTCCTGAAGAGGACGCTGTACACAGGAGATGTCCCCGCAATCTGTGGTGACCTGAAGAGGACGCTGTACACAGGAGATGTCCCCGCAATCTGTGGTGTCCTGAAGAGGACGCTGTACACAGGAGATGTCCCCGCAATCTGTGGTGTCCTGAAGAGGACGCTGTACACAGGAGATGTCCCCGCAATCTGTGGTGTCCTGAAGAGGACGCCGTACACAGGAGATGTCCCCGCAATAATAATAATAATAATCTTTATATAGCATCATCATATTCCGCAGCGCTTTACAGTTTAACAGTTTCAAAACACAAGTCATAAGTAACAACGTTAACAATACAATAATTAAAGCAGAATCAGCCGCCCCTGCTCGTGAGAGCTTACAATCTACAATGAGGAGGGGAGATACAAAGTACAGGTGTGTATATACAATGGTGCATTTACAATGATGGTCCAGCCATCTTGAGGGAGTGAGGGATGGATGGAGATAGTGAATGGGCTACACACGCACACTTCACATAGAATGACTTTGATTAGTGAATGTGATAGGCCACTCTGAACAGATGTGTTTTGAGGGAGCGCCTGAAACCATGCTGTAAGGAAAAGGTTGTCGCCATTTTGTATAGGGCCTGTACCAGCCTCCATTTTGTCAGTTCACACAGCCACAGACTTTTAGCTACACATTGCCTATTAGCATATCCAGTACGACAGGTTTTGATGTCCACTAGGAATCAATAGGCCTTTACATGCTAATTAGTCTAGGCCAGTGACTGAATGAGATGGTCAGTCGTATGGTAAATAGCCCAAGCTCAGGCATTGTTTCCTGCTCCATATGAATTGCAGGCCAATTAATATGCGTGCTTCAAAGCAATGGGGATGGGCCTAGCAGGTCTAAGAACTAGCCATGACCAGGCTGCTGCTCTCATTCCATTTCACACACAGAAGCCAAGAAGATGGTCTAGCAAAGGACCAAAAGAAAACGGATTTGTCTTGCCAAGGGTGCAGCAACATATGCTTTGGGGACTATCCAGTAACTGAAGACTACTACCTGGGAATGGCAAAGCCCCTGCCTTCCCATGTCCATACTACAACCCGGTAATATTGATCTATAGCTAATACCTTTAAGCCTTGTACATTATTGTTGTATTTTTACTCTGACTGCCATTCCATTGTAGTTACGTTGTATAGCTTTACTGTATATT
This sequence comes from Oophaga sylvatica, assembly GCA_033576555.1. NCBI lineage: Eukaryota > Metazoa > Chordata > Amphibia > Anura > Dendrobatidae > Oophaga > Oophaga sylvatica. Next base: position 20,673 of record JARQOD010006533.1, on the reverse strand, counting down.
TCTGTAATTATCTAGTGCGCCCTTAAGGCAAATTAAACCATAAAATTAATCTTGGGCTGATGCTTTTACTCTGATCACGAATCTTAGAATACCCAGTGGGTAACAGGACACCTTCCCCGGCGGCCATTTGCTCTAGGTGCAGTTCTCTTACTGACCTGAGAGACAAAGGGGGGCGCCGGAGAGCTGTACCTGTGGAGTTACGTCCCATTGGTGACGTGGGAGGAAAGGGATCGTCCGTCACATTTGGTAGCGGCGGTGGTATCAGAAGCTGTGATACCCGGGCTACCGTGTGGCGGCCGGCTGAGTTCCTCACAAATTGGTGGCAGCGGTGGGATCAGAGTAATAGTGTGCGTGGGACCCCTACTCCCAGACACTAGAGACTACCAGCAGTACTTTCACTGCTGGGTCTTAAGGTCAGCCCAGCACTAGACGGTCAGAGTGTAAATATAACAAGTTGTGTGCAAGGTCAGGGTTGCAGCTGTGTTTCAGTAACCAAAGGTTCCCAAGATGGCGGAAGGCACCAGGAGTAGGGCAAAGGGGAGGCCAATGCTGTGGCCTATGAGGGGTTCGATACCGATGAGGGGGAGCTCAGCCAGGGCTCCCAAGGAGCCCGACCCCCGTGCTCAGTCTCACAGTGGACTGTCCACCCCCTGCCCGTCCCAGCCTGTCCAGATCGGAGACCCTCTTCCAAGCGGCTATGGCACAGATCGAGGCTGGTAATGACGCCGCCTATGACAGACTCCTGGTGGCGGCAGAGAAAGCAGCAGAGCGTGAGCGAGCAGAACGCCGTGAAGCTGCGGAGCGGGAGCAAGCAGCGGCAGAGAGAGCAGCGGAGCGTGAGCATACAGAACGCCGTGAAGCTGCGGAGCGCCGGCACCGACTGGAGATGGCTCAGCACGGGCCCCCACTGGACGCACCAGGCCCACCGGAGACAAGGGCTCCCAAGGTCCGGGCGGAGGACTTTCCCTTGCTTGAAAAGGATGGAGACCTGGATTCCTTTTTGCTGGCTTTTGAGAGGACATGCCTCCAACATCATCTGGCCCCGGATCAGTGGGCAAGGTACCTGACCCCCCGTTTGAGGGGTAAGTCCCTGGAAGTTTTGGGGGACTTACCTGCCGGGGAGGAGCAGGACTACAACAGCATCAAGCGGGCCCTGATCCAGCACTACAACCTCACCCCGGAGTCGTACCGCAGGAAGTTCAGGAGCCTGCAGCGGGGTTCAAAGGACACCTGGACCGACCACATGCGGGCCCTGTTGAGAGCTGCGGAGCACTGGACCTCGGGTCTAGAGCTCACTACCCGCCAGGAGGTCCAGGAACTGTTTGTCGTGGAGCAATTTTTGTGGAACTGCCCAGAGGACCTCCAGCAGTTCCTCCGTGACCGGAAACCAAAGGGGGCTTCTGCTACAGCTGCCCTGGCAGACGAGTATGCCAACAACAGGGCGCCGGAGCCAAAGAAGCCTGCCAGCAGCACCTGGAGAGGGGGTAAGCCCAATCCTGCCCCAGCCCCATATCCAGCCCCCAGAGTGCAAGGGGCGTACCCCCCTGCTGCCCTCTCCAGGCCAGGAACAGACCCCAGACGTTGCCATAATTGCAATCAGCCAGGACACTTTAAGGCTGCATGTCCCCAGCGCCAGAAGGCCCCATCCCTGTCCCAGAAACCGTCCACTGTTTTGTGTGTGGGAGGGGGTGGTGGGAGGTCCCTAGACAATTACCAACCCGTCACCATCGGCCGCTCAGCGGTCATGGGACTGCGGGACACAGGCGCTGAACGAACCCGGGTACGCCCTGAGGTGGTGTCCCCTCAAGACTTGGTACCTGGGAAAACCCTTTCCGTCTCCGGAATTGGAGGCGTTGAACCGGCGCTGCCCGTTGCCAAGGTGTATTTGGATTGGGGTGCCGGGAGGGGGATGCGGGAGGTGGGAGTAACGCCGAATATTCCTGCAAATGTGTTGCTTGGGACCGATTTGGGGCGGCTAGTGTCCCAGTATGTGGCCACTGAACCCCCAAGTCCGGCTCCCCAAGAATGTCATGACTCTACTGTGAATGCTAATGTTAATGTATTGAATGTGCCTCCAACAGTGGAGGAGGGAGTGAAACCTGATGGTAAGCCATGCACTGACACTACACACACAGGGCTCACAGTGAGGACAGGTGAGGAGGCTGTAGGGGAGAGCTCAGAGGTGGAGGGAGGGGCTGCTATGGGCAGTGTAGGGCCCCTAAGTGAATCCAGCCTGCTGAGTCTAGAGCCCCTGCAGGAAGAGGAACAGGCCATGGGGGGAGGGGGTGTCCCGGGAGAGGAGCCACCAGGTAGGACCCCAGGTCAGGAGTTCCCCACATCCGGGATGTCAGGAAGTCAGGGAAGTCTGCCTGACCCGGCGACTTGGTCAGAGGAGGAGGGAAATCAGGCGCTACCCGTGGTCTCAGCGGTCGTGGCCGCTGTTACCAGGAGTGGGAGCGCTGAAGCCCAAGGAGCCTCGCGGAGGTCCGACGGTTTCCCCCTCTCTGACCAAGTGGCTGCCGAGTCAGACAGTAGCCAGGAGACAGATCCCGGGGAACTGACAGAGGACAGGGCAGTTTCGTCAATTCTTGCCATATCTAGTCAGGGATTTCAGGCAGCGTTGGAAGCTGACCCTAGCCTGAAGACTCTCAAGGAACAGGCGGCACAGCCTCCCCTGGAGTCCGACCGCGAGCGAGTGGTCTGGGACCAGGGACGGCTGTACCGGGTAACGGTCCAGCAGGGTTCACCGGAGGCGTGGCCCAGGGACCGACAGTTAGTGGTGCCCCATCCGTTCAGGGCGGAATTGTTGCGGATCGCACACGAGATTCCAATGGCCGGACACTTAGGGATCACTAAAACCAGGGCCAGGCTAGCTCAGCATTTCTACTGGCCTGGAATGAGGACCGAGGTGATAGCCTACTGCCGTTCATGTGACACCTGTCAGAGGGTGGGGAAGGCGGGGCCGCGCCCCAAAGCCCCACTGGTAACTCTGCCCATCATCGAAGAGCCTTTCTCGAGGGTGGCTGTGGATCTCATTGGACCTCTGTCCACTCCCAGCCGCTCCGGGAAATGCTTCATACTAACGGTAGTGGACTATGCCACCCGGTACCCGGAGGCGGTAGCTTTGTCGTCCATTCGGGCCGACAAAGTGGCCACTGCCTTACTGGAGATTTTCTCCAGAGTGGGGTTTCCCAAGGAAATGCTCACCGACCGAGGGACCCAGTTCATGTCGCAGCTGATGGAGTCTCTCTGTAAGCAGGTACAGGTGCAACATCTGGTGGCCAGCCCGTATCACCCACAGACCAATGGCTTGTGTGAGCGGTTCAATGGCACCTTAAAGCAGATGCTGAGGATGTTGGTCGACTCCCACGGGAGAGACTGGGAGCGGTATCTCCCACACCTGCTGTTTGCCTACCGGGAGGTTCCACAGGCCTCAACGGGGTTCTCCCCCTTTGAGCTCCTGTACGGGCGACGTGTACGGGGGCCCCTTGCTCTGGTGAAGGAAGCATGGGAAGGGGATTTAGCCACCCCTGGAGTGTCGGTCATTGAGTATGTCGTGCGCTTCCGGGACCGAATGATGGCCTTGACACGGCTGGTGCATGACAATATGGCCCAAGCTCAGGCTGACCAGAAGCGATGGTACGACCAGAATGCTTGTGAGCGGACCTACCAGGTGGGTCAAAAGGTGTGGTACTGGTCCCCGTACCACAAAACAAGCTTCAGGCGGCCTGGGAGGGTCCATACCTCGTGCACGAGCAGCTCAACGCCGTCACCTACCTGGTCACCCTGGACCACGCCCGTGGAAGGAGGAAGGCCTTCCATGTGAACATGATGAAGGCCCATCATGAGCGGGAGGCTTATGCTCACCCAGTGTGCAACCTTCCAGAGGAAGGAGAGGCAGAAACCCTCCTCGATCTGCTCACCCAAGCCAAGGCGGGTGGATCCATCGAGGATGTGGGGGTTGGCCACCAGCTCTCGGAGGACCAACGTTCCCAGCTGGGGGCCACCCTACACCCCTTCCGGGAGCTGTTCAGCAGCCTGCCCGGAAGGACTGAGGCAGCAGTCCATGACGTGGACACTGGTAACCACCCCCCAATCCGGCGTTCAGTATATCGGGTCTCTCTTGAGGTGCAGCAGCAGATGCGCCAAGAGATAGACGAGATGCTGAGGCTGGGGGTGATCCAAGCGTCCAACAGCGCGTGGGCTTCGCCTGTAGTCCTCGTCCCTAAAAAGGACCGAACTACGCGGTTCTGCGTGGACTACAGGGGGCTCAACGCTGTGTCGGTCACCGATGCGTACCCAATGCCGCGCATCGATGACCTGCTCGACCAGCTGGCCGGGGCCAAGTACCTGACCATCATGGATCTGAGCAGGGGGTATTGGCAGATTTCCCTGACCCCTAGGGCACGGGAACGCTCTGCCTTTATCACCCCATTCGGACTGTACGAGTCCACGGTGATGCCCTTCGGCATGAAGAATGCCCCTGCCACTTTTCAGCGGATGGTCAACACGCTGCTCGAGGGACTGGAAGGGTATGCGACCGCGTACCTGGATGACATTGCCATCTTCAGTCCCACCTGGGAGGATCACCTAGAGCACCTGGCGCAGGTGCTCGGGCGGATCCAGCGAGCAGGCTTGACCATTAAGCCGGAAAAATGCCAGCTGGGTATGAGTGAGGTCCACTACCTGGGACACCGGGTAGGTGGGGGAGCTCTGAAGCCAGAGCCCGGGAAGGTGGATGCCATCGCATCCTGGCCCACCCCCAGGACCAAGAAGCAGGTGATGTCCTTTTTGGGTACTGCTGGGTACTATAGGAGGTTTGTTCCGCACTATAGTGCCCTGGCCAAGCCCCTGACGGACCTCACCAAGAAAAGGCTGCCCGTCGCAGTCGACTGGACAGTCGCCTGCGAGACAGCTTTCCAGGCGCTCAAGACCGCCCTTTCTAGTTCTCCTGTACTACAGGCAGCCGACTTCACGCGGCCATTCTTAGTGCAGACCGACGCCAGCGACTTCGGCCTCGGTGCTGTGCTCAGCCAGGTTGACACTACGGGCCATGAACACCCCATTTTGTACCTGAGCAGGAAGCTCCTGCCGAGGGAAGTGGCCTATTCCACGATGGAGAAGGAATGTCTGGCAATTGTGTGGGCCCTGCAGCGTCTGCAGCCATACTTGTACGGACGCCAATTCACCGTGGAAACAGACCACAACCCCCTCAGCTGGTTACACACGGTCTCTGGGACGAATGGGAGGTTGCTACGCTGGAGCCTCGCTCTCCAACAGTACCATTTCACCATTCGCCACAAAAAGGGCAGTGACCATGGTAACGCTGATGGGTTGTCCCGGCAAGGAGAGGGTGCGGTAGGGCGCACGGGGGAACACAGGAATGTGATACCCCCTAGCGCCCTCAAAAGCAGGGAGGTGTAAGGAAAAGGTTGTCGCCATTTTGTATAGGGCCTGTACCAGCCTCCATTTTGTCAGTTCACACAGCCACAGACTTTTAGCTACACATTGCCTATTAGCATATCCAGTATGACAGGTTTTGATGTCCACTAGGAATCAATAGGCCTTTACATGCTAATTAGTCTAGGCCAGTGACTGAATGAGATGTTCAGTCGTATGGTAAATAGCCCAAGCTCAGGCATTGTTTCCTGCTCCATATGAATTGCAGGCCAATTAATATGCGTGCTTCAAAGCAATGGGGATGGGCCTAGCAGGTCTAAGAACTAGCCAAGAAGAGGCTGGTCTCTCATTCCATTTCACACACAGAAGCCAAGAAGATGGTCTAGGAAAGGACCAAAAGAAAACGGATTTGTCTTGCCAAGGGTGCAGCAACATATGCTTTGGGGACTATCCAGTAACTGAAGACTACTACCTGGGAATGGCAAAGCCCCTGCCTTCCCATGACCATACTACAACCCGGTAATATTGATCTATAGCTAATACCTTTAAGCCTTGTACATTATTGTTGTATTTTTACTCTGACTGCCATTCCATTGTAGTTACGTTGTATAGCTTTACTGTATATTTCTGTAATTATCTAGTGCGCCCTTAAGGCAAATTAAACCATAAAATTAATCTTGGGCTGATGCTTTTACTCTGATCACGAATCTTAGAATACCCAGTGGGTAACAGGACACCTTCCCCGGCGGCCAATTGCTCTAGGTGCAGTTCTCTTACTGACCTGAGAGACAAAGGGGGGCGCCGGAGAGCTGTACCTGTGGAGTTACGTCCCATTGGTGACGTGGGAGGAAAGGGATCGTCCGTCACATTTGGTAGCGGCGGTGGTATCAGAAGCTGTGATACCCGGGCTACCGTGTGGCGGCCGGCTGAGTTCCTCACACATGCAAATTGTGGATAGTCCTAATTACTGTACACTGTACACAGGAGAGGCCCCGCAATCTGTGGTGTCCTGAAGAGGACGCTGTACACAGGAGATGTCCCCCCAATCTGTGGTGACCTGAAGAGGGCGCTGTACACAGGAGATGCCCCCGCAATCTGTGGTGTCCTGAAGAGGGCGCTGTACACAGGAGATGCCCCGCAATCTGTGGTGACCTGAAGAGGGCGCCGTACACAGGAGATGTCCCCGCAATCTGTGGTGACCTGAAGAGGGCGCCGTACACAGGAGATGTCCCCGCAATCTGTGGTGACCTGAAGAGGACGCTGTACACAGGAGATGTCCCCGCAATCTGTGGTGTCCTGAAGAGGGCGCTGTACACAGGAGATGCCCCCGCAATCTGTGGTGTCCTGAAGAGGACGCTGTACACAGGAGATGCCCCCGCAATCTGTGGTGTCCTGAAGAGGGCGCTGTACACAGGAGATGTCCCCGCAATCTGTGGTGTCCTGAAGAGGACGCTGTACACAGGAGATGTCCCCGCAATCTGTGGTGTCCTGAAGAGGATGCTGTACACAGGAGATGTCCCCGCAATCTGTGGTGTCCTGAAGAGGACGCTGTACACAGGAGATGTCCCCGCAATCTGTGGTGTCATGAAGAGGACGCCGTACACAGGAGATGTCCCCGCAATCTGTGGTATCCTGAAGAGGACGCTGTACACAGGAGATGTCCCCGCAATCTGTGGTGTCCTGAAGAGGACGCTGTACACAGGAGATGTCCCCGCAATCTGTGGTGACCTGAAGAGGACGCTGTACACAGGAGATGCCCCCGCAATCTGTGGTGACCTGAAGAGGGCGCTGTACACAGGAGATGTCCCCGCAATCTGTGGTGTCCTGAAGAGGGCGCTGTACACAGGAGATGTCCCCGCAATCTGTGGTGACCTGAAGAGGACGCTGTACACAGGAGATGTCCCCGCAATCTGTGGTGTCCTGAAGAGGACGCTGTACACAGGAGATGTCCCCACAATCTGTGGTGACCTGAAGAGGGCGCTGTACACAGGAGATGTCCCCACAATCTGTGGTGACCTGAAGAGGACGCTGTACACAGGAGATGCCCCCGCAATCTGTGGTGACCTGAAGAGGGCGCTGTACACAGGAGATGTCCCCGCAATCTGTGGTGTCCTGAAGAGGGCGCTGTACACAGGAGATGTCCCCGCAATCTGTGGTGACCTGAAGAGGACGCTGTACACAGGAGATGTCCCCGCAATCTGTGGTGTCCTGAAGAGGACGCTGTACACAGGAGATGTCCCCACAATCTGTGGTGACCTGAAGAGGGCGCTGTACACAGGAGATGTCCCCACAATCTGTGGTGTCCTGAAGAGGGCGCCGTACACAGGAGATGTCCCCGCAATCTGAAAGAAGTGGAACTGCTGCAAGGAAGAGCCCGCAAAGATCGCCAATTCTAGATGTGCCGTGCTGATAGACCCCGACCTTTTACTACCTTTATTCTTTTACCACCTGTAAAAATTTCAGTTAATTTCTTAATTGTACAAATTATGGCGACATAAGAGGTGGAAAAAGTTCTGCAATGAGTCGTGTAGAAATTTTAACTGGGTTGTGTAGACTTTATCTAATAAATCAGCACTATCATGTAGCATACCCCCTGCCGTGTACTTTCATCTAGAATACTCCCTGCCGTGCACTTTCATCTAGAATACCCCCTGCCGTGCACTTTCATGTAGCATACCCCCTGCCGTGCACTTTCATCTAGAATACCCCCTGCCGTGCACTTTCATCTAGAATACCCCCTGCCGTGTACTTTCATCTAGAATACCCCCTGCCGTGCACTTTCATCTAGAATACCCCCTGCCGTGACTTTCATCTAGAAACCCCCTGCCGTCACTTTCATCTAGAATACCCCTGCCGTGCACTTTCATCTAGAATACCCCCTGCCGTGTCACTTTCATCTAGAATACCCCCTGCCGTGCACTTTCATCTAGAATACCCCCTGCCGTGACTTTCATCTAGAATACCCCCTGCCGTGCACTTTCATCTAGATACCCTCCGTGCTTATCTAGAATACCCCCTGCCGTGCACTTTCATCTAGAATACCCCCTGCCGTGACTTTCATCTAGAATACCCCCTGCCGTGCACTTTCATCTAGAATACCCCCTGCCGTGCACTTTCATCTAGAATACCCCCTGCCGTGCACTTTCATTAGAATACCCCCTGCCGTGCACTTTCATTAGATACCCCCTGCCGTGACTTTCATCTAGAATACCCCCTGCCGTGACTTTCATCTAGAATACCCCTGCCGTGCACTTTCATCTAGAATACCCCCTGCCGTGCACTTTCATTAGCATACCCCTGCCGTGCACTTTCATCTAGAATACCCCCTGCCGTGTACTTTCATCTAGATACCCCCTGCCGTGACTTTCATTTAGCATGCGCCCTGCCGTGCACTTTCATGTAGCATACCCTCTGCCGTGCACTTTCATGTAGCATACCCCCTGCCGTGCACTTTCATCTAGAATACCCCCTGCCGTGCACTTTCATCTAGAATACCCCCTGCCGTGCACTTTTATCAAGAATACCCCCTGCCGTGCACTTTCATGTAGCATACCCTCTGCCGTGAACTTTCATCTAGAATACCCCCTGCCGTGTACTTTCATCTAGAATACCCCCTGCCGTGCACTTTCATCTAGAATACCCCCTGCCGTGCACTTTCATCTAGAATACCCCCTGCCGTGTACTTTCATCTAGAATACCCCCTGCCGTGTACTTTCATCTAGAATACCCCCTGCCGTGCACTTTCATCTAGAATACCCCCTGCCGTGCACTTTCATCTAGAATACCCCCTGCCGTGTACTTTCATCTAGAATACCCCCTGCCGTGTACTTTCATGTAGCATACCCTCTGCCGTGCACTTTCATCTAGAATACCCCCTGCCGTGCACTTTCATCTAGAATACCCCCTGCCGTGTACTTTCATGTAGCATACCCCCTGCCGTCCACTTTCATCTAGAATACCCCCTGCCGTGCACTTTCATCTAGAATATCCCCTGCCGTGCACTTTCATCTAGAATACCCCCTGCCGTGTACTTTCATGTAGCATACCCCCTGCCGTGCACTTTCATCTAGAATACCCCCTGCCGTGTACTTTCATCTAGAATACCCCCTGCCGTGCACTTTCATGTAGCATACCCCCTGCAGTGCACTTTCATTTAGCATGCCCCCTGCCGTGTACTTTCATGTAGCGTACCCCCTGCCGTGCACTTTCATCTAGAATAACCCCTGCCGTGTACTTTCATGTAGCGTACCCCCTGCCGTCCACTTTCATCTAGAATACCCCCTGCCGTGCACTTTCATCTAGAATACCCCCTGCCGTGTACTTTCATGTAGCATACCCCCTGCAGTGCACTTTCATGTAGCATACCCCCTGCCGTCCACTTTCATGTAGCATACCCCCTGCAGTGCACTTTCATTTAGCATGCCCCCTGCCGTGTACTTTCATGTAGCGTACCCCCTGCCGTGCACTTTCATGTAGCATACCCCCTGCCGTTCACTTTCATGTAGCATACCCCCTGCCGTGCACTTTCATCTAGAATACCCCCTGCCGTGTACTTTCATGTAGCATACCCCCTGCCGTGCACTTTCATGTAGCATACCCCCTGCCGTCCACTTTCATGTAGCATACCCCCTGCAGTGCACTTTCATTTAGCATGCCCCCTGCCGTGCACTTTCATTTAGCATGCCCCCTGCCGTGTACTTTCATGTAGCGTACCCCCTGCCGTGCACTTTCATGTAGCATACCCCCTGCCGTTCACTTTCATTTAGCATTCCCCCTGCCGTGTACTTTCATGTAGCATACCCCCTGCCGTCCACTTTCATGTAGCTTACCCCATGCAGTGCACTTTCATCTAAAATACCCCTTGCCGTGTACTTTCATGTAGCATACCCCCTGCCGTGCACTTTCATGTAGCATACCCCCTGCCGTGCACTTTCATGTAGCATACCCCCTGCCTTTCACTTTCATGTAGCATACCCCCTGCCGTGCACTTTCATGTAGCATACCCCCTGCCGTTCACTATCATGTAGCATGCCCCTTGCCGTTCACTTTCATTTAGCATGCGCCCTGCCGTGCACTTTCATGTAGCATACCCCCTGCCGTTCACTATCATGTAGCATGCCCCTTGCCGTGCACTTTCATGTATCATGCCCCCTGCCGTCCACTTTCATATAGCAATAACCCCTGCCGTGCACTTTCATGTAGCATACCCCTTGCCATTCACTATCATGTAGCATACGCCCTGCCATCCACTTTCATATAGCATACCCCCTACCGTGCACTTTTATGTAGCATACCCCCTGCCGTGCACTTTTATGTAGCATACCCCCTGCCGTTCACTTTCATTTAGCATACGCCCTGCCATCCACTTTCATGTAGCATACCCTCTGCCTTGCACTTTCATGTAGCATACCCCCTGCCGCTCACTTTCATGTAGCATACCCCCTGCCGTGCACTTTCATGTAGCATACCCCCTGCAGTGCACTTTCATCTAGAATACCCCTTGCCGTGTACTTTCATGTAGCATACCTGTCTCGACCACGCACCACAATTGTGGGTTTCCAGGGATATGGGGTACTCGGAGCCGAGCCTGTAGATTTCTATAGGGGATGTCACTGGTAGCGTGGCTCGGTCCGTGTCCCTGGCGGTCAGGCGTTAAAGGGGGATTTATTTACAGGGGATTTGGTATATATACAGTTCGTGACGCACCTGCGGTTGTCTGATCACTAAGACCAGCGCTGCTGTAGATCTCTGAGGGGATGTTATAGCAGCTAGATGACGGGTCCCCTACAGGTGGGACTGTCCCTCTGAGTCTATGGTTATAATGATGTAGGGTGCAGATAAATGAATCAGTCTCACACCGTCCAGCGTCTTTCCATACCTTTTACTTGTCAGATGTTAGGCAGGTCCCAGGGAGGCTGGTCGGGTGGAGAATGTGCTTCGAGATAACAGCTGAACAGGTTAGAGGCCTCCGTTACTTCCAATATGATGAGTCCAACTAGCCTAGAGCTAAGTTAACTCCGAATACTCCAGCTAACTCCATAGCTGTACTGCCCGGTCAGTTTTGTGGTCGGAGCCTTCCAGTGATGGAACTAGGTTCTTGCTTTTGTCGTGCACAGACTCAAAGTCCCTATTCCACCTGACCCCTGTTATGTACCGACACTCCAAGGCTGCTTTCTGCGACCTAAGGTCCAGTAAGACTCTGGTTTTCCTGTCACTACGCCTGAAGCTGTAGCGACACTTCGGTCCCCAGTGACCGGTAAAACAGTGCAGGATAGTTCAATCCTTAAGGCACTTCTCTGTTTCTTTCCACTGCGCCCTTCGCCCTGTTCGCGCTTTTAACATAAGCACTCCACACTTCCTAAGGTAATACAAGTTAGTCCTTTCTTGCTTCTTCCTTGGAGCTCGCTGACAGATTCTCAGTATTCTCCTAGTTCAGGAGCACGTCGACTGAACTTCACTGTCCTTGGGACAGGCGACTGAAGTTTCTGCTGCTAACTCTTCTTTCCATCCAACTGTCTGTCTGACTTTAGCTCACACAGAGCTCTGACAGGAAATGCAATCTGATCTCCTCTCCTCCTGCACAGACTAGACTGACCGTCTGACTGACTGACTGACCGACTACTCTGTCCGAAGACAGGAAACAGACTGACTCTGCTGTATGTCACTAGCTTATATACCCTATGGGTGTGTCCAAGTGTGTGATGGAGTGAATGGATATCGAGCATTAAACTGTTACCTCTCCGCACATCCTCCAGGGTACTGTGTGCCTTACACACCAGGGCTACACATTCCCCCTTGGTAAAATACAGCACTCCCGGGCTGTAAAATACAGAAAGAAAGACATTTTGTTTTGCATTAACAATAACATGAAACTCATCCCATCCGGGAGGTGAGGATTCTTAAACGTTACAATATGTACAGTAAGAAAATACAAAAGTATCAAAACGTCATGACACTCAATAAATATTCACATTAATACTTGACTTTATTCTTTTTGGAGGACCCGCACCAAAAACCTCCCACGTAGGTCCTGGGTGGGCTGCAGGACTTTACTGCAGACCTCTTTCTGGGCCCCACCACACGGGTTTTTCTTCTGAGGTAGTTGTATAATAGTGGCTTCGTGTAAAACCAATATAATGCACCGAAGCGCAACTATTTACAGGATAAGTTCTGGGCTGGCACAGTCCTCAGCCTCTCAGTCCATGGCATAATAAAAGACACATATTGGTAACTTCTGAAACTCACATTATACTTCTCACGGTATTTACCCAATCAGGGTATCCTATATGTAAAACTATGCAATCAACATATTACTGTTTAATTTCTCAAAATTCTTCAACTTTTCAAAATTTTCATTCTGGTACCCAGCCGGGTATTCTACTCATTATAGAAAACATAGATATATCTCATCATCATACATTTGGCAATAAAGTGCAAATCTGGCAAAAATTCTCAAACTTTCTACAACATTACATGCGGTAGACCCCTGTCTGGATCTTACCGGTCTTTACTTTTTAATTACTTCAACTACATTTTCCACCCCGGGGCTGGAACAATGCGATGCTCCTTAGAGCACATGACAAACAGGTCGTGACCTGCTATCAGGGTTTGGGTCGCAACAGTCCTTGTGCGAACCACTGGGGGCGCAACGGGTACCTCGTCATTACAAGATACTGATGGCATCGCTGCTGGTGCCGCCACGTCCGGCGGTATAATTTGTGATTTGAACGGGGTCGCGGGTTGCGATTTTGTGCGAGGCACTGGCAGAGCAGAATATGCCGGGGGCGCTTCAAACTGCAATGGACATTCAGGGGGCGATGCCGGGGCACGGCCTGGTGCAGCGGAAGCTCGGGACTGTGACGCGCTGGCAATGGTGACGTTACCTGCGTCAGAGACGGGGTCACGGACGATTGTGACATTAAGGGCATACCATCCCTTCATACCCCAGTGCCGTGTGTAGGTGACTATGTCCCCATTAACCAGGTCCCTTCCCGGATGGCCTTGTGGTAGGTGGGACTCTACATCGCGTCGGCTCACAAATACTCCTGGGTACAGTCCCGGTTCCCGGATAAAACCCCAGCCCTTGCGGAACTGGAATTCGGTGACGCACCCCTGACGTCGTGGTTCCCTCCGGGTACCTTTATCGCGGCGAACGGTCTCCTTGTCCACGATGAGCTCTGCATGCTGCCGCTGTTGGTTACGCTGGGCCTCCTGTTCTTCCTCCTGTCGGCGTTGCTGTTCCTCCTGACGTTGCTGCCACGCACTTTCCCATTGTACGGCATATGCGACGTCATCAAGACGCTCCATCGCGTCCCAGTCGACCTCCGGCAGCGACGGACAGGATCCCTCCGGTGTCCCTACCGGGGAACAATCATCTGCTGCGGCCTCCTGGCCGGGCGGGCGTTCCGGAACGGGCAGGACCTCCTCAACCTCCTTCGCCTCCACCGCTCCATCGGTGGGATCAGGGTCGGTACTTTTGGGGGTAGCCTCCGGTCGTCCTTTAGCCTTTAGCAGCAGGGCCTTTGGAAGGTCGAGCCATGGAGTGAGGTCGGTGGTGTCGGTGGGAGATAACACTGCGTCCCACAGCAGCCGCTGTTTCTGGGTACGCCAATGTCTCTCGGTTTCCTTCATTTCAGCTTGCTGCCTCAGCAATCTCTTTAGTTCGTTATTCTCTTCTTTGATCTCCAGCAACATCATCTGAAGGTCCCGGACTGAGGATAGGTCCGGTTCCGGTAGCAGCTTGGCTGGGGAACGGGGCCTGGGCTCCTCCGCTTCCCCGCACAACTGCTCACATCCTGCCTCCATCTCACTCCAAGTCCGACTCTGGTACTTTTCCAGAACAGTCTGGTCTCTTCCGTGGAGGCGGGGTTTGCGTCTCCTCCTCTTCGCAGGGAAGGTGAAGAGGAGGCGGATCTCTTTTGCTGTAGGGCAGGATCGCATATTGTAATAACACTTGGAGAGGGCGGCCATTTCTTTCGCGCCACAGGGGGTACACGCCCACGAAGATACGCCCACCTTCTTCTCCAGCGCCTTAGGGCGCGAATATGGCAGCAAAGATGGCGGTATTTGGCGCCAAAAGTAACATACAGCAAACAGTTCAATCTAGGCACACAGGGCTTACAACCTTGTAAGTTTCGTATCCTGTTCGTGACGCCAAGTTTTTGTCTCGACCACGCACCACAATTGTGGGTTTCCAGGGATATGGGGTACTCGGAGCCGAGCCTGTAGATTGCTATGGGGAATGTCACTGGTAGCGTGGCTCGGTCCGTGTCCCTGGCGGTCAGGCGTTAAAGGGGGATTTATTTACAGGGGATTTGGTAGATAACAGTTCGTGACGCCACCTGTAGTTTTCTGATCACTAAGACCAGCGCTGCTGCAGATCTCTGAGGGGATGTTGTGGCAGCTAGATGACGGGTCCCCTACAGGTGGGACTGGTCCCTCAAAGTCTATGGAATTAATGATGTAGGGTGCAGATAAATAAATCAGTCTCACACCATCCAGCGTCTTTCCATACCTTTTACTTGTCAGATGTTTAGGCAGGTCCCAGGGAGGCTGGTCGGGTGAGAATGTGCTTCGAGATAACAGCTGAACAGGTTAGAGGCCTCCGTTACTTCCAATATGATGAGTCCAACTAGCCTAGAGCTAAGTTAACTCCGAATACTCCAGCTAACTCCATAGCTGTACTGCCCGGTCAGTTTTGTGGTCGGAGTCTTCCAGTGATGGAACTAGGTTCTTGCTTTTGTCGTGCACAGACTCAAAGTCCCTATTCCACCTGACCCCTGTTACGTACCGACACTCCAAGGCTGCTTTCTGCGACCTAAGGTCCAGTAAGACTCTGGTTTTCCTGTCACTACGCCTGAAGCTGTAGCGACACTTCGGTCCCCAGTGACCGGTAAAACAGTGCAGGATAGTTCAATCCTTAAGGCACTTCTCTGTTTCTTTCCACTGCGCCCTTCGCCCTGTTCGCGCTTTTAACATAAGCACTCCACACTTCCTAAGGTAATACAAGTTAGTCCTTTCTTGCTTCTTCCTTGGAGCTCGCTGACAGATTCTCAGTATTCTCCTAGTTCAGGAGCACGTCGACTGAACTTCACTGTCCTTGGGACAGGCGACTGAAGTTTCTGCTGCTAACTCTTCTTTCCATCCAACTGTCTGTCTGACTTTAGCTCACACAGAGCTCTGACAGGAAATGCAATCTAATCTCCTCTCCTCCCTCCGAGTCCAGACTAGACTGACCTGTCTGACGACAGGAAACTGACTGACCGACTCTGCTGCTTGTCACTAGCTTATATACCCTATGGGTGTGTCCAAGTGTGTGATGGAGTGAATGGATATCGAGCATTAAACTGTTACCTCTCCGCACATCCTCCAGGGTACTGTGTGCCTTACACACCAGGGCTACACATACCCCCTGCAGTGCACTTTCATCTAGAATACCCCTTGCCATGTACTCTCATGTAGAACACCCCCTTCCGCACACTTTCATGTAGCATACCCCCTGCCGTGCACTTTCATGTAGCATACCCTCTGCCGTGCACTTTCATGTAGCATACCCCCTGCTGCTCACTTTCATGTAGCATACCCCCTGCCGCTCACTTTCATGTAGCATACCCCTGCCGTGCACTTTCATGTAGCATACCCTCTGCCGTGCACTTTCCTCTAGAATACCCCTGCCGTGCACTTTCATGTAGAATCCCCCCTGCCGCACACTTTCATGTAGCATACCCCTGCCGCGCACTTTAATGTAGCATACCCCCTGCCGTGCACTTTAATGTAGCATACCCTCTGCCGTGCACTTTCATCTAGAATACCCCCTGCCGTGCACTTTCATGTAGCATACCCCCTGCAGTGCACTTTCATGTAGCATTCCATCTGCTGCGCACTTTCATGTAGCATACCCCTTGCCACGCACTTTCATGTAGCATACCCCCTGCCACGCACTTTCATGTAGCATACCATCTGCTGCGCACTTTCATGTAGCATACCCAGTACCGTGCACTTTCATCTAGAATACCCTGCCATGTACTTTCATGTAGCATACCCCCTGCCGTGCACTTTCATGTAGCATACCCTGCCGTGCACTTTCATGTAGCATACCCCTGCCGCGCACTTTCATGTAGCAAACCCTCTGCCGTGCACTTTCATGTAGCATACCCCCTGCCGTGCACTTTCATGTAGCATACCCCCTGCCGTGCACTTTCATCTAGAATACCCCCTGCCATGTACTTTCATGTAGCATACCCCCTTGTTATGAATGTTTTAGAAATGAATTCTGAGCAGAAGCTCCCTCTGGTGGTTGCAGACAGTACTGAACCATTCAATTTCAATGATGATTGGCAATCAGGGATCACGGACTGGCTGGATATAAGGGAGGTTCCCTCCCATCATGGTTGCCGGTGATCAATTGTTCTTGTCTCAACGTTGTTTCCTGGTTCACTTGGAAGCTTGCTGAGTCTTGCCTCTTCTCCTGCTCTCAGATAAGATATTTTCTGTTTTTTGTTTTTGTGCTTGCCATTTGTATATTTCGCTGCATTTCTGTGAGGTTGGCCAGGTCTCCCCCCCCCCGGGGGGGCTTGGTCTCCTCTCGGTTCCTCTGGGGCCATTGTTGTTTGTTCATTTGCCTTTTCCAGTTTTTTTCTGTGGCTGCGGCTTAGTTTTGTTACACCAGAGAACTAATTTAGGTGGTAGAGGTCGTGTGATCTCAGGTTTTTTTGCAATTAGTAGCGTTGGTTTTTTTTTAAGGTTTTTTGGATTGCAGTAAGTGTCCTTCCTATCCTTTTCTGTCTAAGTCAGATTGGGCCCCAGCGTTTGCTCATACTATTTTCTGTCTGTGTCTGTATTTCCTCTTGTCTAACCGCCATTACATGTTTGGGGGCTTCCTATGTTCTTTGGGGATCTGCTCCGGGGCAGATAGCTTTCCTCTTTCTATCTTTAGGTGTAGTTAGTTTCTCAGGCTGTGACGAGGCGTCTAGGACCAATGTAGGAACGCTCCACGGCTGCCTCTAGTTGTGGTGGTTAGTCAGGGTACTGCAATTCAGTAGATTCCAACTGCTCTGGTGTATTGCCGTTTTTGCCTGCTTTCCTTAGCTACCGTAACATAACAGTATCACCGGCCTAAAAATTGTATGGTACTCACAGAAGGAAAAATAGTGTGGAAAAAAAAAAAGTTATCAGAGTTGTCGGAGATTTTTTTTTTTCTGTTTGTTTGCATTTTTTTTTCCCTCTTTTTCTCTGGGTGCTGAGGAGGATTTTTTTTTCTCTCAATGGAGTTTGCACAGTTGTCTGGCCGTGTGGATCAGCTTGCCACTGAGGTTCAGAGTATTGCTGCCTATCTTGCAGGGTTGCCGGTTGTGGAACCTAGGATTCCCATGCCAGATTTGTTTTTAGGGGATCGAGCTAAATTTCTGAATTTCAAAAATAACTGTAAGTTAACATACCCCCTGCCGTGCACTTTCATGTAGCATACCATCTGCTGCGCACTTTCATCTAGAATACCCCCTGCGTGCACTTTCATGTAGCATACCATCTGCTGCGCACTTTCATCTAGAATACCCCCTGCCGTGCACTTTCATGTAGCATACCATCTGCTGCGCACTTTCATCTAGAATACCCCTGCCGTGCACTTTCATGTAGCATACCCCCTGCCGCGCACTTTCATGTAGCATACCCCCTGCCGTGCACTTTCATCTAGAATACCCCTGGCATGTACTTTCATGTAGCATAACCCCTGCCGCGCACTTTCATGTAGCATACCCCTTGCCATCCACTTTCATGTAGCATACCCCCTGCCATGCACTTTCATGTAGCATACCATCTGCTGCGCACTTTCATGTAGTGTTCTTTCATGTAGCATACCCCTTGCCATGCACTTTCATCTAGAATACCCCCTGCCGTGCACTTTCATGTAGCATACCCCCTGCCGCGCACTTTCATGTAGCATACCCCCTGCCGTGCACTTTCATGTAGCATACCCCCTGCCGTGCACTTTCATCTAGAATACCCCTGGCATGTACTTTCATGTAGCATAACCCCTGCCGCGCACTTTCATGTAGCATACCCTTGCCATCCACTTTCATGTAGCATACCCCCTGCGTGCACTTTCATGTAGCTTGCCCCCTGCAGTGCACTTTCATCTAGAATACCCCTTGCCGTGTACTTTCATGTAGCATAACCCCTTCCGCACACTTTCATGTAGCATATCCCGTCGCTCACTTTCATGTAGCATACCCCCTGCCGTGCACTTTCATGTAGCATACCCTCTGCGTGCACTTTCATCTAGAATACCCCCTGCCGTGCACTTTCATGTAGAATCCCCCCTGCCGCGCACTTTCATGTAGCATACCCCCTGCCATGCACTTTCATGTAGCATACCCCCTGCCGTGCACTTTCATGTAGCATACCCTCTGCCGTGCACTTTCATCTAGAATACCCCCTGCCGTGCACTTTCATGTAGCATACCCCCTGCCGTGCACTTTCATGTAGCATACACCCTGCCGCTCACTTTCATGTAGCATACTCCCTGCCGTGCACTTTCATGTAGCATACCCTCTGCCGTGCACTTTCATCTAGAATACCCCCTGCCGTGCACTTTCATGTAGCATACTCCCTGCCGTGCACTTTCATCTAGAATACCCACTGCCATGTACTTTCATGTAGCATACCCCCTGCCGTGCACTTTCATGTAGCATACCCCCTGCCGTGCACTTTCATCTAGAATACCCCCTGCCATGCACTGTCATGTAGCATACCCCCTGCCGTGCACTTTCATGTAGCATACCCTCTGCCGTGCACTTTCATCTAGAATACCCCCTGCCATGCACTTTCATCTAGAATACCCCCTGCCATGTACTTTCATGTAGCATACCCCTGCCGTGCACTTTCATGTAGCATACCCTCTGCCGTGCACTTTCATCTAGAATACCCCCTGCCGTGCACTTTCATGTAGCATACTCCCTTTCGTGCACTTTCATGTAACATACCCTCTGCCGTGCACTTTCATGTAGCATTCCATCTGCTGTGCACTTTCATGTAGCATACTCCTTGCCATGCACTTTCATGTAACATACCCTCTGCCGTGCACTTTCATGTAGCATACCCCCCGTCGTGCACTTTCATGTAACATACCCTCTGCCGTGCACTTTCATGTAGCATTCCATCTGCTGTGCACTTTCATGTAGCATACTCCTTGCCATGCACTTTCATGTAACATACCCTCTGCCGTGCACTTTCATGTAGCATTCCATCTGCTGTGCACTTTCATGTAGCATACTCCTTGCCATGCACTTTCATGTAACATACCCTCTGCCGTGCACTTTCATGTAGCATACCACCCGCCGCGCACTTTCATGTAGCATACCCCCTGCCACGCACTTTCATGTAGCATACCCCTTGCCATGCACTTTCATGTAGCATACCCTCTGCCGTGCACTTTCATCTAGAATACCCCCTGCCGTGCACTTTCATGTAGCATACCCTCTGCTGCGCACTTTCATATAGCAGATGTGTGGCCCTCGGACCCAGGTTCTGCTTGTTTAAAGGACATTGCTGAGCCATATGACCTTTCCGTTGCAGCGGTAGCAGATGATCTCTCGGCGAGGATGGTGTTGATCAGGAGTCCCTCCTGGGGGTGGCGTTGTCCTCCTCCGGTGAGGCGACGTCCTCCATTTCCTCCGGTTCATCCAAGGGACATCCTCTGGGCAGTCAGCTAGCAGGATCTTTCCTCCTTCCTCTTTCCGCAGTTGCAGGGCACTCATCACAGTGGCCAGGTTTTTAGTCAGCTGGCGCACTTCTGAGCGCAGACATTCCAACTCAGTAGGGGGCGCCACCTGCGTTTTAGCTTCTGCCACCTGCGGGGAAAAGGTGGGTACTGCCGGCTGAAAGAGTGGCTTCACCCGGGTGATACTGAGTTGCCCTCTCAGGCTTTTCCAGGGGTCGCAGTCCCTTTATTGACATGTCCTTTAGGGCATCAAAGGTGGCATCTGGATGATCCAAGGACCACCAGTTTACAGTCCTGCCTTCCTCTGGAGACCTCAGTCCCCGCACGAATTGCTCTTTTAACATTTTGCTTTCATCTATGGCACTTATAGGGTTAATCTGTTTGAGGGCTCGCAGGGCCCCTGTAGTCGGCAGGCGTAGTCCCTAATACTGTCATCTGGTCTCTGAGAGCATTGATAAAATGCCATCCGGAGATCTGTTTCTGTGCGGTCCTCAAAGATGGCCTGTAGCTTTAAGAGAATCGCAGGCACCGACTCCTGGTCTGCAGTGGGCCAAGTC
>JARQOD010006532.1:0-42486 GCA_033576555.1 Oophaga sylvatica | reverse complement strand
AAACCGCCCAAAACATTGTAACGTTAATTCCCTGGGGAATAGCCTTTATGATGCGTGTTGGAAGGCCCAATTGCGTTGCAGAGCGCAATGCGGATTGGCCACTGGAACGTCGAAGTGAGGCAATCTAGGCGGACCTTGTGGCAGTGCATCAGATCCGGATTGTCCTCAAAAAAATTGCCGACCAAGTTGAGCACATGTGCAGAATGGTTGGAGTGGTTTGCCAAGGCCCAGAGCTGCCACCAGATTTGGCCATTGTCAACACTCAAGCTGGTGGAGATTCGCTGGAAAAACAACCGTCGCTCTCCGTTGATGGATTCCGACCTCCTGGTGTGTGGCTTGATTCCCCAGGGAATTAATTTCAGAACGGCCTGTTGCCGTTTGGCCACGGCTGTGCTCAACGGTGATCGGTAAGGTTTCCACGGGTTCCTGTGGAGGTGCGTGATGGTCCTGCAGCGATGATTTGAGGAATGGAGTTGGAGGGGGTCAAGTGGACAGCTTGTTCGGCATTTTGGGTTGGCAGAACCGTACAGCGCCACTGGGAAAGTCTGTACCCGGCTCCAACTTCACCAATGGGCAGGAGGAAAGGTATCGTCCCTGGCCTGGGTAATGGTCAGCTCGGTGGTCAGGTGGACCTTGCTATGCGGGGTTTGTGCGCTGTTTAATTTTTGCCCTCAACTGCTTTTGCAGAAAGGGGGGTTGCCTGCTGAAAAAAATGGCTGGGCCATTGTATTGTGGGGATGCCAATGCCTTAATTCCGGAAAATTTCAGTCTCACCACCTGAATGACGCTTTTAAGGGAAGGGTTTTGCAATGCCAGCATTCAGAGCCTGGCCTGGATGGTTTGCCGAGTTTTGGCCGTTTTTATCCTTGCCTGTGCTACGTGGCTGTTTTTGGCTGGGTGGTGAGGAGACAGGGAATTGCAGTGTGGGTTGGAATAAACTGTGTCTCTGGACAACAGTGCAGAGTTCTTCCTGGCGATCTGTGAGGAAGCCGAAAGCTGTGTGTGAACGGAGGAAGAGGCTCCAACACGAGCTGAAGATGTAGGTGCTGCTGTAGGTTGGCTACTCTCCAGTGTGTCTTTGTAACTAACAAAGTGCTTGACCGCACATGTTTCCACATATTTGTTTTTAAGGTTACTGACACTTTTACCTTTTTAATTTTTGATTAACGCTTGCATTTGACATGCAAATTTCATTGCAACTGTATCAAAAAAGGACCACGAGAGGCAATCCTGGGAGCGCCCGGTTTGGTGTTGGAAGGATTGCTCAAAGGGTGCCAAATGGAGGCTACAGGCAAGCGGAGTCTGCAGCCTCCTCTCCCACTGTTTGGGCCTTGGGGCAATTCCCTCAGAGCTGCTCCCCACCACCTTCCTGTTCTCACGCCTTGTTGGGTCTTGGAACCTCTCATTCCACCCTACCCTCTTCAAAAATGTGTTGTTGGGTGGTCTGGCCCGCCCATGTCAACGAAAGGCAATGAGTCTCTCATAATCAGTGCGTTTTTTGCGGTGGCTGCCAATCGGCATGGCTCAACCCGCCTCTTCAGAAAGGAGACACGCTGTTGCGCTCATGATATGCCTCTTTTAAATTTTCCCGAATGCTGCTTGGTGGGCCCTGTTTGCAAGCCAACGATTTGAGAAAGAGCAGAGACCTCAGCTGGTCCTGTAAGAGCTCTCTGACTGCCTGGGCAATTTGGAGGCGGTGAAGAGATGATGGTTGTTCAACAGTGTGTGGTCCTGAGAGGAGGTGGAAGTATGAAGCGATTCATTGGCTGCATCCAACCAACAAGGCTTCAATTTGTTCTTCCGCAGGGGGGGTACGCTGAGCTCCTCAAAAGTGCGCATAAAGGAAACCTCACGGGGAAAAAATGGTGGATGTGTGTCATGGGTGCGGCGCGCCACAGAATCCCCACGTCCTCTCCCTGCTGCAAATCCACGGCCACGGCCCGACACGTGCCTTCCAGGACTTCTTATCTTGGTGATTGATAAAGAAAGTTAAAAAGTTAAAGGCCAAGTGTGGTTTTCCTCCAAGACTACAGTGAACCCTGCAGACAAACTGTTCAGTATCTGTGAAAGGCCCCCTTTTTGACTTCTATAGTGTTTGCAACCAATGTATTTTACGGATGGAAGCGCGTCACACTAATAGATTAGATTTTTTTCCTAAAATGGAGCAGCACCAATTAGAGAAAAATGTGAAGGATGAGGCAGTGACACACGCTCAGCAGACTACAACCGGCAGTGGTTGAAGAACAAACTGGAGCGTAATCTGCACTCACAAAATGAAAAGCGTCACAGATACAGTGAACACTGAAACAAACTGTTCAGTAGCTGTTAAAGGCCCCTTTGTCTACTTCTATAGTGTTTGCAACCAATGTATTGTATACGGATGGAAGCGCGTACACTAATAGATTAGATTTTTTTCCACTAAAATGGAGCAGCACAATTAGAGAAAAATGTGAAGGATGAGGCAGTGACACACGCTCAGCAGACTACAACCGGCAGTGGTTGAAGAACAAACTGGAGCATAATCTGCACTCACAAATGAAAAGCTCACAGACTACAGTGAACACTGAAACACAACTGTTCAGTAGCTGTTAAAGGCCCCTTTGTCTACTTCTATTAGTGTTTGCAACCAATGTATTGTATACGGATGGAAGCGCGTCACACTAATAGATTAGATTTTTTTCCACTAAAATGGAGCAGCACCAATTAGAGAAAAATGTGAAGGATGAGGCAGTGACACACGCTCAGCAGGACTACAACCGGCAGTGGTTGAAGAACAAAACTGGAGCGTAATCTGCACTACACAAAATGAAAAGCTCACAGACTACAGTGAACACTGAAAACACAACTGTTCAGTAGCTGTTAAAGGCCCCTTTGTCTACTTCTATAGTGTTTGCAACCAATGTATTGTATACGGATGGAAGCGCGTCACACTAATAGATTAGATTTTTTTCCACTAAAATGGAGCAGCACCAATTAGAGAAAAATGTGAAGGATGAGGCAGTGACACACGCTCAGCAGACTACAAACCGGCAGTGGTTGAAGAACAAACTGGAGGCATAATCTGCACTCACAAAATGAAAGCTCACAGACTACAGTGAACACTGAAACACAACTGTTCAGTAGCTGTTAAAGGCCCTTTGTCTACTTCTATAGTGTTTGCAACCAATGTATTGTGTACGGATGGAAGGCGTCACACTAATAGATTAGATTTTTTTCCACTAAAATGGAGCAGCACCAATTAGAGAAAAATGTGAAGGATGAGGCAGTGACACACGCTCAGCAGACTACAACCGGCGTGGTTGAAGAACTAACTGGAGGTAATCTGCACTCACAAAATTAAAAGCTCACAGACTACAGTAAAACCCTGCAGACAACTGTTCAGTAGTGTGAAAGGCTCCTTTCTGTACTTCTATAGTGTTTGCAACCAATGTATTGTATACGGATGGAAGCACGTCACACTATTAGATTTGATTTTTTTCTAATATAATGGAGCTGCACCAATTCCACAAAATAAAATAAAAAAAAAAAGAGTCAGTGACACGTGCAGATGCTACAAACAGCGGTGGATGCATAGCAAACTGCAGCGTCACCTGCACTGTCACACACACACCTTGCACAGAGCTGTTAAAACAAACTGGCAAAATGAAGCTTTACACAGCGGTTGGTAACTAGCCTGCCTCAAGCACAGTTAGTACACAAAATCGCAATATCTAACTGTCCCTCAGAGTGAGCAGAGTAGCGTTCTGTCCCTAACTGAGTTCACAGCACAGTGACGCTAAAATGGCTGCGGCGCCTTTTATAGTGCATTCTGACATCATTTCAGCAGCAATCACAGCCATGCCATTAGTTAAGATGACCGCAGCATTACAGGATGTGCCCACACTTCATAAGATTCATCATTGGCTGACTAACATCACATTGCCTCTCAAAGAATTATGGGAAACTTCGATTCGGTATACGATATTGAAAAAGTATCGGAATTAAGTATCGGAATTCCGATAACGCGAATATCGGCCGATACCGATACTTGCGGTATCGGAATGCTCAACACTCACCTTACTCATGTTTTGTCTTTTCTACTTTGTGCCAATCATACATATATAACTGTGTGGCTATTATCTGCCAAATACAAATTCTCCTAAACTGATGGACATTTTCAGGCTCCATGCTGATTCATTTAACCTCTAATATGTGAAAATGAACCAACCATGTGATACATATTATGGCCGACAGGCTAAACCGACAGGCTAAAATGAATTTTCCTTAACTTTTAACCCTTTACGATGAATGACTGACATAGCAACGTCATGATCATGGTGTCGGTTCACGCAACTTGACCTGTGATGTCTGTCAATGACTTTTTAAGCTGTCACTGTGTGAAATCACAGTGACAGCTCGGTGCGCACAGTGGTCACTGTTTGTAGAGATGCAGGGACCCATTACAGCGACTGACTAACTGATCACAGCTGATCGTCTGGGAGGTGCTGAAATACCAGAAACTTCTCTACGTGATTACTGCTGGAATCTGCTCAGCTGACAGCTGAGCTCATGCAGTAACGCCAGGGCAAGTGCCTGCACCACCCCTGCTGATTAACCTCCAGATTCTGTGTTGATGTCAATCAAGGCATTTGGAAGGTTGTGAGAGGGAGGGTGCGCCCTCTCAACCCCGAAATCATGGGGAGCTCATTAGTTGTCATGCACCAAACAATGACCTAGTGTGCCAGGAACGGTGGATTGTTAGACCCAGTCATAGGCTGGATGTATTGAGCGATCTGTCTTTGTAATATCACAAGTCTCATGCATTGCAGTGCTGGTGCATTTCAATGCATGTTACAAGTGATCGAGTAATAAAAATTAATGTCCCTAGAGGGACTAAGTAAAAAAAAAAAGTTAAGATTGAAAAAATTATTGCAAAAACACAAAGTGAAGACAAAGTATTACCCAATAAATACCACATGGTGAACAACATATACAAAAAGAAAAAAAAAAAGTTGCTGGTTTTTGTTTCATTCTGCCTTTCAAAAATAATAGAATGCGATCAAAAAAATTTATGTTCCCGAAAATGGTACAAAAAAAAAAATCATCTGCACTTGCAAAATTCAAGCCATAACATGACTCTGCTGGCAGAAATAGGAAAATTATAACTCTCAACATATAGCTATGCAAAAACTTTTTTTGTGTGTGTGTGAAAAGCAGTAAAAAAAGGAAATGTAAATCTAATATCCTTGTAATCATACTGACCCAGAGAATGGTTGTCTAATCACTTATTACTGCAGGAGAAATGGCGTTAAAAAAATAATAACCAATTCTCTACCAGTTGTTGATTTGTTCATTTCTGCCTCATTACACATTTATCCTGAGCTCTACACTGAGCACTTTACACCGGGTTTCCGTGTAAATCTCTGAAATACGTGATTAAGACGGAACCCCCGGTGGGAGATTCCCTATAATGAGCAGATGGAGGCTTTGTGGAAAAGCGGTGTCCATCTTTTTAGGTGTGCATAAAAGTGCAGCCATCACCGGTTTGTGATTCTCTTTAAAAGTCAGAATTAATCCCTCGGGGGTTTCATCAGAATCATATATTTTCCAGATTTAGATGGAAACCCTGATGTAAGTGCTCAGCGTAGAGCACAGGATAAATGTGATCCAAAATGTCACCAATAAAAGCTTCTCAGCTACGAAAAAAAACATTCTCACTCAGGTCCGTCATCTGTTAACAAATATAGAGGGTGTCCACATTACTGGCAGCACAAAGGCTTGGAAAAGTGACGGGGCTTTCGCCAAAAGAAATCCAGCAAAATCTACACTCCCAAATCCAAATGGCCACCTCCTCCTTAGCCCCACAGTGTGTGTAATCCGCAGTTAGCATCCACATGTTTGGCATTTCTGTAGCGAGGAGAGCCCACTTAATATGTGGGGTATTATATTCTGAAGAATAAGTTGGGCACAATGTACAGCACTACAGTGCATATTTGCATTTTTCAGTTAGCAACATCCATTGCTAGGAAAATAATCAAACCACACCTGTTAGACACATTTCCAGATGGGTGTTAATTTCCAAATTGAATCTGCAAACTATTCTATAAAAATTGTTCTCCAAGAGTCAAATAGCTCTAGTTTTCACGGTCCAATGTTTTAAAATTCTGTGAAGTACCTGTGAGTTCAAGGTACTCACCACACTTCAAAATAAATTCCTTGACTAGTGTAGTTTCCAAAATGGGGTCACCTGTGGTAGGTTTCAACTATTTAAACACATAAGGGGCTCTGCAAATGTGACATGGCATCCTCTTTCTATTCCAGTCAATTTTGCACTCCAAAAGTCAAATGGAGAGCCTTCCCTTCGAGCCCTTCCTTGCGCCTAAACAGTTAGTTCTCCACCACATATGGGGTATTTGTGTACTCAGGAGAAATTGGACAACAAATTAGTATGCTCAATTTTCTCCTGTTACCCTTGTGAAATGAAAACTTTGGAGCTAAAGCAATATTTTTGTGGAAAAAGTAAAATGTTAATTTTTTTTTTCTTACACATTGTTTTTAATTTCTGTGATGCATTGAAAGGGTTAATATGCTTCTTAATGTGGTTTTGAGCACCTTGAGGGGTTGCAGTTATAATAAAATGCTGTCACTTTTGATATTTTCTGTCATATAGGCCCTCAAAGTCAATTCAAATCTTCTGTGGTCCTAAAAAAAAAGTTTTCAAAGTGTTGGAAAATTGCTGCTAAACTTTTACCCTTCTAGCGTCTTAACAAAAAAAAATATTGTTTAAAAATGATTACAGATCTAAAGTAGGCATGTGGGAATTGTTTATAATACCACACAAAATAGTTATAAATATCTGATTTCAGAGTATATAAATTCAAAATTGCTAAATTTTCTTTTGTTTTGTTCAAATTTTCAACATTTTCATAAAAACAGCCGGAAATCTATTAACCTAAATTAAATACTAATATGAATTACAACATGTAAAAATAAAACACTCTCAATCACTAGTCAGATTTTAAAAATGAGGCTCTGTCATTAAAGTACAAAGTCACTCGTCCTTAAGAGGTTAATATTACCATATTAATTATAGTTATTTTATATTAATGGTATCATTTAATATTGAGAAGATTTAGTATACTGTCCCCCTATATACTGTTTGAACTCACCCCCAGCCCCTTTATGCAGTATGAGGCACCACAGCTCCATATTAGTGTGAGCCCACACCAGCACCCCCTGCAGTGGGTTCGGAAATATTCAGACCCCTTTAAATTTTTCACTTTTTTGTTTCATTGCAGCCATTTGGTAGAAAGGGGGCAAACACTTTTTCACACAACTGTATTGCCTTCTTCTGTACCAGCTGAGCATGACCCTTTTACAAATGGAGCATTCCCCATATACCAGCACAGCACTTCCCAAATACCAGCCGAGCATGCTCCCTGTACCAGCAGATAATGTTATTTGTCTTGCAGAGCATTCCCCTTGTTCTAACAAAGAATTCATCTTGTATCAGCAGAGTATGCCCCTTGTTACCAGCTTATTTTGCCCCTTGTACCAGCTGAGAGTGCTCCATCTACCAGAAAAGCGTGCTCCTTGTACCAGCTGACTGTGCCCTTGTCCAGCTGACTGCGCCCTTTGTACTAGCTGACTGTTCCCCTCAGTACCAGCTGACTGCCCCTTTGTACCAGCTGACTGTGCCTCTTTGTACCAGTTGACTGTGCCCTTTGTACCAGCTGAGTGTGCCCCTTTGTACCAGCTGACTGTGGCCCTTGTACCTGCTGACTGCCTCTTTGTACCAGCTGAATGTGCCCTGGTACCTGTTGACTGTGCCCTTTGTTTCCAGTTGACTGGGCTCTAAAGTTATCTAAATTCTGTCTCCATTTTTATACCAGATAGATGTCAATGAAATTAGGAAATCTCTGCAATCCGAATCAGAACAAAAAATTATGTGTACCACAAATCAGAAGTCCTAGAAACATGATCTTTTCTTCTCTCTGAGGCCAAAATACTTTTGGTGCCAAATGATCTAAAATTTGCCTCAAACGCGACAAGCACATCAGCAGTTCATCCTACTAAGGACACCCTGGTGATTTATTTACTGCTCACCCACATGTATATCGGTGGTCTCCATGTAATGAAATAGTAAGGGTATGTTCCATGATCATTAAATGCTGCGGGTTGGACACAGCTTCCAGATGTTACAGCATAGGAATGGGATTTGAAGGAATCTTCACTATGTGTGCTCCGACACCCGTGGCTTCCCTGCGGAAAATTGACATGCAGCGGTCTTTCCAGACCGCAGCATGTCTATCTTGCGGAGACGCGATTCTCTGCAAAATAAATTTCACCCGTCCACTGTATGGGACTTGGTGATTCCGCACAGTTCAATGAACACATGTGGATTCACCTGCGTTCAAAAGCCGGCAGCACTTTGGACGCAGCGGACATGTTCTGTGTTTAAAGCGCTGCCGATTACTGACAGTGGGGACGCAGCCTAAGAAGCAATAAAGAAAGACAATGATTGTGAAAGTCAAGGCATCCCTTGTTTACAAGCAGCTGTGGTTTCTGAATTACACCCTAGTGGTGATGTCTGGTACTGGATGCAGCTTATTTGAAAGTACTAGATAAAGAACAACAAGAGACCTGTAGTGGTACAAAATTGTATAAGACGTTATGCGAATGATTATATTTTTAATTGTATGGTGAACAAATGTTTAAATAAAAAAAAACGCAATATATACCGTATTTATATCCAGCATGATATAGAAAAATGAGGAATGAAGCCCAAAAACTATCGTTAATAATCAATATGTAGATAAACTGGTAAAGATTCTACCCAAAATAGCATCTTATATCAGAGACAATTGTGTGGATTATCGGTATTGCCCTGTGGTCGGTTGGGGCACTTCTATTATAACACTTGCCTCTTTAGGTTTGCAAGAATGAAGAGTAAATGTCACAGGGACGTCATGCGCTGCTTACAAGCAGAGCATAGCTGCCAGAATACTCACTGCTCTGCACGCCGGGACTGTGTGCTTGGCGGGCAGTGAGTGTTTATTGCTCATTAGTCCGCGCACAAAGTGTAAACCTCAGTCACCGGAATCCTGTGGCCGGGTGGTCACATGTGCCCACTAGTTAAGATAATTGAATATTCACTTCTCTCCACACCCATGGGAGTGGAGAAAGGTGAATATTAATTTCTCTTAAGTAGCGGTTACACGTGACAGCATGGCCGTGCAGGAGCAGGAGGCTGAGGCTGACACTGTGTGCGCTATTACAGAGAAATGAAGATTCACTGCCAGCACAGTGAATAGTCATTTCTCTTTAGCAGCGGGCACAGGCTTTAGCCTTTAACAAAAAGGATGTTTTATTAAATGATTCCCAATGTACCACACCCCGCCATAAATGTTATTAATTACAGTACAGGGGCTACAATATCTCATGTGTATAAGCTATATTGTAATGTAAGAAGATGATATCAGTGGGGTCCATGAGGTAGAGGAGTGTGTGATTCGTGTGACATTTCTAATATTGAGCAATCAATACTGTACCTTGGTCTGGGGAATGCAAAGTCTGCTGGACAAGGAAGGGGCTCCCAGATGCCAGTTGTAAAACCCGTCGCTCCACCATCACACGCTCATAACCTTCAGCAAGCAGGGCTCTTTTGCCGATGATCTTAACAGCAAAATGTTTGCGGGTAGATGAATCTTCCGCCAGCAGGACCGTTCCAAAGCTTCCCTGGCCAAGCACATGATGGAATAATAGTCTCCTCTTGATGGTATCAGTATCAGAGACTGTGCTTTTGAAGCCAGTTGGCCAAACACCGCTGCTTCCTTCAGCATCTTCAGTTTTCTGTTTAGATCCATGGTTTTCTGTCCTGATGTATTCCTTCTTTTCTTCTCCTTTTTATCCCCCGATGAGATGAAGATGGCTCCTCTCTTCTTGGCACCATCTTCTGACTTTCTTCCTCCTCATTTTCTTCCACTTCTTTCTTCTGGACTGGTTATTTGGTCCTCTTGACTGAAGACTTCCTCTCATCATTAGATGTGTCATCGGTAGATCTTCGTCTCTTCGCTCCTTCTCTCCTCACCACAGTCTACTCCTCTTTTGTATCCATATAATCGCTCTGCTTTAGGTCAGCAGACATCTATCTCCTACAACGTCGTTGGGCAAATCCAACTGTCACTTCCAACTGTCACTCACTGCCGTTCATATGAAATCATCGTGTATGCACCACCACAAGTCATGTGATCAACCACTGACCAATGATATTTAAGAGATAAATAAACTTTAGCTGAGATTAAATATTCAGGTAATACTCATGTATTCTGTGGAACATAAGGTGCAACATTTACTAAAAGTAATAGAACTGCACTAAGTTGGCAATTTAATTTACACTCTTAGTAAAGCGCATTGTGAGTGTAATTTAATAATTAGCAAGATGTATGATTTCCATACACTGTAAGTATCATAAAAATACAGACATACTTTCATATTATATACAGATATAGCAGAAGATATCCTGATTGTTTGCAGCATGCTATGTGGATAGAGCAACATGCATGAATGTGCCATGCAAACAGTGTGCAGCACCAAAATGGGACATATGATTCATACAGCTATAACCAATTATTCAGAAGGATATACAGTACTGTGCAAAAATTTTAAACAGGTATGTAAAGATGCTACATACAACATCATAGAATCAGGTACACTTGCACACAGTTTTTGAAGGAACTCAACATGGAAACTGTTCCCAACATCTTGGCTCACTAACCAATGACCACAGATCATCTGTGGATGTAGGATTGAGCAAAAATACTTCTGTCTCTATGTAATCCCAGAAAGACACTAATGATGTTAATATCAGCACTCTTTAGGGCCTTATAATCACTTCCAGGATCCTTGTTCTTCATTCTACTACAGATAGTGCTTAGTCACATTGGCTTTATGTGTGGGGTCACTGTTCTGCTGCAGAATAAATTTGGAGTCAGACGCTTCACTGATGGTATTGCATAATGGATATTTATTTGCCTATGTTTCTCTGCATTTAATCATGACCAAATTCCAACTCTATTCTTTGAAATTCAGCCCCAAATATGCAAGGACCCTGTGTACAGGTGGAGAAGATGTCTAATACCTCTCTGAAGCCTCCTGACTGTATAGTTAATGTGACCTATGGTTTTATGTGTTTTATCCATATGTAGGCTGCACTTTTCCTGTGTACAGGGGTGGACATGGTTATCTGTAGGGCCAGCCCATAGTCTGTGGAGGAATAATTGGACACTAGAAGTTAGTTCCTATTTTTATGGAGAGTCTAAATAGAGTTGCAAAGAAGAAAGAACGCCCTCAGTCGGGTCTAGCCATATGTTGTGTGTGCCAAGAGCAGACATACAAGGGAGTATGTACACGTTCGAGCATTCAAGTAACAGTGGCGGCAGTTCTCAATACCACAGCCAAATTGGGGTACCTGCTCAAAGAGAATTTTAAAGCAAGTCTCAGTGTTAGCCAGATCTGAAGGACTTTGTGAAAAAAACTGGATCAGCCAGGCTGGTGCACATCTAAAAGATTTGGGAGCTGGGAGAGCTCCCTTACATAGCCCACAGAATGTAGTGTGTATACAATGGTCACAGCGCAATAATCGACCCATGTGGCCCTGTACTGGGAGAGATGAAGGCCCTGTTGTTCATTTGCAATGTTCTAATCAAGTTCTCTAAATAAGTAACCATCTGTCATACTGTACAGATGAAAATGTAAAGCATTATTCCTGCTGCCCATATTACATACAGTTAGGTCCATATATATTTGGACAGAGACATTTATTTAATTTTGGTTCTAGACATTACCATAATGAATTTTAAACAAAAAATTCAGATGCAGTTGAAGTTCAGACTTTCAGCTTTCATTTGAGGGTATCCACATTAAAATTGGATGAGGGGTTTAGGAGTTTCAGCTCCTTAACATGTGCCACCCTGTTTTTAAAGGGACCAAAAGTAATTGGACAATTGACTCCAAGGCTATTTCATGGACAGGTGTGGGCAATCCTTCAATATGTCATTCTCAATTAAGCAGATAAAAGGGCTGGAGTTCATTTGAGGTGTGGTGTTTGCATTTGGAAGGTTTTGCTGTGAAGGAAACATGCGGTCAAAAGAGCTCTCCATGCAGGTGAAACAAGCCATCCTTAAGCTGCAAAAACAGAAAAAACCATCTGAGAAATTGCTACAACATTAGGAGTGGCAAAAGCACTGGTGAACTCATCAATGCAAAAAGACCGGGGCGCCAACGGAAGACAAACAGTGGTGGATGATCACAGAATACTCTCCATGGTGAAGAGAAACCCCTTCACAACAGCCAACCAAGTGAACAACACTCTCCAGGAGGTAGGCGTATCAATATCCAAATCTACCATAAAGAGAAGACTGCATGAAAGTAAATACAGAGGGTTCCCTGCACGGTTGCAAGCCACTCATAAGCATCAAGAATAAAAAGGTTAGGCTGGACTTTGCTAAAAAAACTTCTAAAAAAGCCAGCACAGTTCTGAAAGAACATTCTTTGGACAGGTGAAACCAATATCAACCTCTACTAGAATGATGGAAAGAGAAAAGTATGGCGAAGGCGTGGTACAGCTCATGATCCAAAGCATACCACATCATCTGTAAAACATGGCGGAAGCAGTGTGATGGCTTGGGCATGCATGGCTGCCAGTGGCACTGGGTCACTAGTGTTTATTGATGATGTGACACAGGACAGAAGCAGCCGAATGAATTCTGAGGTATTCAGAGCCATACTGTGTGCTCAGATCAGCCAAATGCAGCCAAACTGATTGGTCGTCGTTTCATACTACAGATGGACAATGACCCAAAACATAAAGTCAAAGCAACCCAGAAGTTTATTAAAGCAAAGAAGTGTAATATTCTTGAATGGCCAAGTCAGTCAGCTGATCTCAACCCAATTGAGCATGCATTTCACTTGTTAAAGACTAAACTTCAGACAGAAAGGCCCACAAACAAACAGCAACTGAAAACCACCACAGTGAAGGCCTGGCAGAGCATCAAAAAGGAGGAAACAAAGCTTCTGGTGATGTCCATGAGTTCAAGACTTCAGGCAGTCATTGCCAACAAAGGGTTTTCAACCAAGTACTAGAAATGTACATTTTATTTACAATCATTTAATCTGTCCAATTACTTTTGGCCCTTTAAAAACAGGGTGGCACATGTTAAGGAGCTGAAACTACTAAACCCTTCATACAGTTTTAATGTGGATACCCTCAAATGATAGCTGAAAGTCTGAACTTCAACTGCATCTGAATTGTTTTGTTTAAATTCATTGTGGTAATGTCTAGAACCAAAATTAAATAAATGTTGTCTCTGTCCAAATATATATGGACCTAACTGTATGTTCCAGAGGAGAGCTAAAATAAACAAGAGTTTATGTTCATAAACAACATGTCTGTCTTCTTCATTGCGGAGTTAAAGGGTCCCAATGTCTCACAATCTTTGGCAGAACATAGTCTGAAGGCGCCATCTGCTGAATCAGCAATACGTGCACACATCAAGGGACCCCTTTATAGGGTCTTTTGAGATGCAGAAGTAAAAGTCGCTTAGTCTCGTCTGTTACAGCTCCACTATACATCATTGTTTCTTGCAGACCCTCTTTATTTTTGCGCTCTCCAGCACTTTGACGATCTAACTGTCGTCTGTTACAGGCAAATATTTCACAGTTTGGCTCAGCAGTCCACAGCCAAGATGACCATTTTTCTATATCCTTGTTTCCATGACTCAGATATTGTTTTTGACTACAATTCTTCATTGAAGACCACTTCTGACCAGGACATTGGATGGGTGGACCTGGGAGCATTTGGTTGTTGCCAGTTATGTGCTGATGGTTTTGCTGCACTCTTAAAATTTTGAAGGGAAGTCAGCGTGTTGTGTTTTTCAGTGCTGCAGTAAGTTTCAATGGACAAAATGGACAAGCCCTGCATGTACAGTCCTCAACATTGGCTACTTCTGGTCTTTGAATGCTCCAAATTTATCCAAGCATACAGCTAATGTCAGGAAGAGCTAACTTCAGCAAAAAGAAGAACAAGCAGTCCTGGAATTGATGATATGGCCCCCAAAGAGACTTGATCTCATAATAATTGAGTCTGTATGGGATTATATGCAGAAAAAGAAAGATTTGCGCAAGAAATCCACAAAAGGAGCTATGGTTAATTATCCAAGATGTTTAGAACAACCTCCTGGTTGAGTTATTTCAAAACCTGTGCGCAAGGACAAGTGTACCTAGAAGAATTAATGCTGTTTAATAGGCAAAGAGTGGTCACACCAAATAATGATTTGGTTTAGCTTTCTCTTTTGTTCATTCACTTTGCATTTTATTAATTGATTAAAATAAACTATGAGCACTAGAGATGAGCGACTTTGGCTCCGGGTGGTCGAGTCGGGTTTCGGACCACCCGACTTTCCCAAACGTCGAGTCGAATGAAGTCGGACGACTAACGGAAAGGTCGAGTCGGAGTCGAAAATCCAACCCCAATGCAAGTCAATGGGGAATAAAAGTCGGCAGGGAGTGGAGGACAGTAAACACACTACAGTGCCCATTTCAATGCCAACGACATCAATTCTTATTACTTAAGCTTGTGAACCTTCATTTACTTTCTAATAATAGTAACACATCGAAAACTGGGGGTTATTTGGCTAAAGTTGTGGGGGGATAGGGCTGGCTCCAGGTTTTCGTGGGCCCCGGGCCAAAAAGTCTCATGGGCCCCTTTAACACATACCACAATTCATGATGCTCCGATACGGCAGAGAAATATAGTATAGCACAATGCCAAATACTTCACTTCTTGCATTACATGAGTGATTTCTATTGTAAATACTACAATATCTCAAAAATGGACAGTATAGTCCTCCATACAGTATTATGGGCACCACGTAGTGCGCCATACAGAATAATGAACCCCATATATTGCTCCATACATAATTAGTCCCATATAATGTTCCATACAGTATATGATGAGCTCCACATAATGCTCCAGTATATGATTGGCCCATGGATGATGATCCAGTGTATGATGGGCCTATATAATGCTCCATATATAATGGGCCCATATAATGCTCCAGTGTATAATGGGCCCCGTATATGATGCTTCAGTGTATGATGGGCCCATTTATAATGCTCAGTGTATGATGGGCTTCATATATAATGCTCCAGTGTATAATGGGCCCTATCTATGATGCTCAAGTGTATGATGGGCCCATAAATAATTCTCCAGTGCATAATGCTCCCCATATAATGCTCCAAACATTAAAAAAAATGAATTACCTCTCCTGCTGGGCACTGCTCTACTCTGGCCTCCTCAGCATCGCCATCTTCCAGCTCTCTGCACTGTGATGTTCAGGCAGAGGGCGCACAGACGTGATGTCATCATGCTCTCTGACCTGAATGTCACTCTCAGGAAACGCGGAAGACGTCACAGCGGTGGAGCAGGGAGAGGTAAGTATTGCAAGTGTTGGGGCCCTGAGCAAGCAAGGGGGTCCCACTTGTGGGCGACAGCACTGGCACAGGGGCCCTCATAGTACGCCGGTGTCTCTGATAGCGGGTGGGCCCCCCATCGTCAGAGACACCGGCGTACTATGAGGGTCCCTGTGAAAGCGCCGTCGCCCACGAGTGTGCCCCCACCTGCTCAGGGCACCAGCACTTGCCCGGGTGCACCCGGTGCTGACTCCGGCCTGAAAGGGGATACAGCCAGTTAGGGAGGTGGAAAAACTGGCATATGTTGAGGTTTTAGGCTGGACGTTCAGCAGCTGCAAATGGAGGAATTGGAGAAGTCAGAGGAAGAGGAGGACAAAGCGAGCCATTTTGCTGGCAACCTATATGTCATCAGGGGGAAAGTGGTACAAAATCCTTTGAAACCCAGGCATGGTTTTATTTTAATGAAGGTGAGATCACCTACATTTTGGGTCGACAGCCGGGTCCTTTTTCTGTCAGGATTGATCCAGCAACACTGAAGACTCTTTCTGATAGCACACTACCAGCAGGGTAAGCAAACTCCAGTAAGGCATATTGTGCCAATTCAGGCCAGGTGTCCAGTGTACAGGCCAGCAGTCAAAGGGGAATGAACTGTGAGGGAGAACATCGATAGGGGAGGAGAGGTAATTTTGAACCATAATTGACAACTGCTGTCTCCTGTCTGTTGCAATTGATTCAGTTTACCAGTCGTGTGAGCGGTACTCGAGAAATCAGTCCACAACATGGTCATGAAACCTGTCTCTAACACCACTTTGGCTGTGTGCACCACGAACACTCTTCCATTTGGACCAGTACAGCTCGTGGTAGAACCTGCACTGTTGCTGTGTGCTGGGAATGCCTCTAACAAACGGTTGTACCAGAGTTGCTAGTTTGTTCGCCAATATTAGCTCTAGGTTCTCCTGTGAAATGATGTTCTGTAATTTGCCTTTATTAGCGTGGATCGAGGATGCTGGCCAACCAGTAGTCGTCATCTTTCTTAATTTTGGCAATGCGGGGGTCCCTTTTTAGGATCCGCAAGACATAATCCCACATGAGGGCCAATGTTCCAGGTGTCAATGATGCAATGCCAGTGGTGGGTGAAGGAGCACTTTCTGCCAAATTCCAATCCCTTCATTCACGCACAAACACTGTACTTGACCTTGGCAAGCCAACATTTTCTCTTGCCCCCTGAGAAGCATACTCCTCCCCAAAATAATATCCCCCTCCTCCTCTTCCTCTTCTTTCCCCAAACCTCGTCCAGGACAGTTCCCTGAGCAGACAATGCCTGACTGTCATCAAGGCTTCCCTCCTCCTCTGCAGATGCCTAATCTTAATGTTCATCAAGTTTGCATGAGCAGACGCTTAAGTGGGATGCTCATGCTTATGATGGCGTCGTCTGTGCTTACCAGCCATGTGCATCCTCAAAACACTGAAGGACTTTACAGAGGTCTTTCAGCTTTGGCCACTGCACAACCGACAACTCGTTGTCTGCCCTCAAACTTCCTGCCGTGTATCATCCCACAAATGCATTACAGCTGCCTCTGTTCGCACAGCCTCTCAACCATGTGCATGGTGGAGTTCTACCTTGTTGCATCGTCTATGATTAGCTGGTGCTTGGGGAGGTGGGCGATCGCTGCAGGCTCTGGAATACGACTGGAATCTATGGGCGAGCGATGGATGTGCGAGCACAGTCTTCGCACCTTATGGAGCAGGGCTGGTAACTCCTGATAATTATTTATGAAGCACTGCACCACCAGGTTCAAGGTGTGAGCCAGGCAAGTATGTGTCTGAGTTTTGCCAGGGCTATTGCTGCCACAAAATTACGGCCGTTATCACTGACTACCTTGCCTGGCTCAAGATGTAGGCTGCCCAGCCATGACTCTGTTTCTCGCTGCAAGTAGTCGGCCAGTACCTCTGCGGTGTGTCTGTTGTCGCCCAAAGACATCATCTTTAAAACAGCCTGCTGACGCTTACCACTAGCTGTTCGATAGTGGGACACCTAGTGTCCAACACTGGCAGCTGCGGATGGAGTGCTCATGCGACTGCGCTCTGTCGACGAGCTTTTGCTTCTGGAGGAGGAGGGTCGAATGCCTACAGCCAACTGTTGCCTATATGTGGGCTAGGCAGCACTGTCCCACCGCCGCTGTCCCCTGTGGACCCTGCATCCACTACATTAACCCAGTGCGCAGTGATGGACATGTAACGGCCCTGGCCATGCCTTGGCCCATGCATCTATTGTGAGGTGCACTGTTATGTTTAGGTAGCTGAGGAGAAAAAGCAAAAACGGCAATAACCAGAGAGGCTGGAACCTAATGGATTGCAGTAACCTGAACTAACCACACAACTAGAGGTAGCCGTGGAGCGTTCCTACGTTGATCATAGACGCCTCGTCACAGCCTGAGAGATAACTAACCTAAAGGAAGAAAGATGAAAGCTATCTACCCGGAGCAGATCCCCAAAGAAAATAGGAAGCCCCAAACATGTAATGGCGGTTAGACAAGAAGAAAGCACGGACACAGACAGAAAATAGAATGATCAAACGCTGGGGCCAATCTGTCTAGACAGAAAAGTACAGGAAAGAATTCTGACTGCAATCCAAAAAAAACCCTAAAAAATACCAACTCTTTGATTGCAAAACACCTGAGATCACACGATCTCCACCACTTAAATCAGATCTGTGGTGTAACAAAACTAAGCCACTGAAAAAAACAGGAAAAAGCAAATGAACAAATAACAGTGGCTACAGTTAAACTGAGAGGAGCACAGGCCCCAGGAGGGGACCCGGCAGACCCACAAAAGTGCAGAAAACTATGCAAAAAGCAAGCACAAAAAGAAAAGTAGAAAATATCTTATCCGAAAGCAGGAGATGCAGGCAAGACTCCAGCAAACTTCCAAAAGAACCAGGAACCACAAATTTAGAACACGAACAATTGATCCCGGCGACCATCATGGGAGGGAACCTCCCTTATATCAGTCCAGTCAGTGATCCCAGATTGCCATTCCTCGCTGAAAGGTTCAGTACTGTCTATATACAAGAGGGAGCCTCTGCTCAGAAACCATCTCTAGCACATTCATAAACAGTGCACCTTTACAATCATGATTGTTTGAGTACATGGACAATGCGGTCTTTCACAATGCAGGTGGAGGGCAGGGATGGCTTTTCTAGAAAAGAAGTGCCCACTGGGTAGGTCATAGTGCGGGACAGCGTAGGCCATGAGCTTCAGAATGCTGCGCTTTCAACAAAGCAGAAGGGCATCATCTCTAATGAGATCAGTTTGGCAATGTAGGCGTTCAAAGCCAGTGAGGTTTTGTAGTCCGTCACGCTTGCAAGTGCATGGTTGTTTAAATGTCTAAGCATGCAACTGGTATTCAATCTTCAGAGATTTTTCCCTCGGCTAAAGGTCCTTCGCACTTCTTACAGATAACCTTTGCCTCATCAATAGGATTTTGGTCAAAAAGTACCACACTGCACTCTTCCTACTATGGTATAAATTTTCAGGGCTTGCACGCTGTGCTAATTTGACCGTCTGGCCAAGCTGTCCTGCAACTCTTTTTGTTTTTTTTAACATGTTTTTGGACTGCTACGGGCCTGCCAGATAACCACTGCTGCGATGTCGATGTCTGTGCGGATCCTCCTCCTCTTCTGAGCTATTGCCAGCGGCACCCTCTTCCCCCAATGGATGCCAATCCGGGTCAACAACTGGGTCATCCATCACCTCCTCTTCAATTTCATCTGCACCTTTCTCTGTGTCACCGTTGTAAGGTGGTATAGTATGCGGGAAGGGGCACTGAGTTTCATCAGGGTCAGAATCTGGCTCAGTAGACTGCAAGGGCAATGCAGTGCTCTGGATAATTGTACCTGCAGAATCATATAGAAGTGGCTGTGCATCAGTGCACTCCATGTTATATTCATCTTGGACTGGGGAATTCAGGATTTCACTTGATAACCAAGCATGATATGTGAAAAGAGCTCCGGGAGTAATCTGAAGTGTGGCCTGCCGCATCCTTCACTTTGGTGGGGGTGAAGGACACAAGGAAAGGTGTTGCTCCTGACCAGGAGCCTGCACTGACGACTCAGTGCTTGCAGTTTTTGAAACTTCAGAAGAGGAGGCGATAGAGCTGGAGGCTGTTTCGGCAATGTAAGCCAAAACCTGTTCCTGATGCTTGGCTTTAATAGCAGTTTACTACTCCCAGAAAAGGGAGCCTTCAGGCCTTCTGAAGCCAGGGCGATGACGCAGGCTCAACACCTCCTGCCTTAGGTGCTATTGTGCTTTTGGCACTACCAGCACATGCACCACTACCACCATCAGTACCAGCTGGACCCCCCGCTCACGTCCGCGGCCTCTTCCACCATACTTTCTCATTGTTTGGGAAAATGTACAAAAATACCAGAAGATAAATGGTACTGTATGAGGAGCGTAAGCTGTATACGGTTTAGGGGAAAATTTCAATCTCCGTATATATTTCTGGAGTCACACACAGACGCTCTTTCAGTATGGATTTGACCATAATACAAAGAGCGGTATATTACGGTGCTGTATCAGAAGCGTACAGTCTGTATACAGTGTAGGGGAAAATTTCAATCTCCGTTATATTTCCGGAGTCGCACACAGACGCTCTCTCGTATGGATTTGACCGAATGCAAGAGCAGATATAGGTACTGAATACAACGGACAGCTGTATATGGTGTAGGGGAAAATTTCAATCTCCGTTATATTTCTGGGTCACACACTGTTAGGGTCTGCGGAACGCACCAAATATATGAGGTAGAGAGATGCATTCGCAGCCCGGGGTCCACGTGCAGGCGGAACCTGTGCTAGTAAAATGGCGCAAGACGCGAACTCTGTTATCCCGCAGAGTCGCCAAAATAAACACCGCAATGCGCTGTGGCAATATGTGCGAACTCTGTTATTTCACAGGCCGCTAGAAGGAGTTGCGCAGCGCAATATGGCGTGTGTGCGAACTCACTGAATACAACTGAGTCGCAAAATAAACACGCTAGGGCGCTGTCTAGCGTTGAAAGCGAACCCTGTTTCGTCACAGAGCCGCTGAGAAAAAGTTCTGTGTCCTGTCAGGCACCAGGTACACAGTTAAGTGCTAAGCGAACATAGAAACGTGATCATGTGCTAATGTCCTCGCGGGAGTCACCGCCAATCTATGGCGTCTGAACGCCAGGCCCTGAATTCGGCAATCAAATCCTCACCGGTTATGCCGGTATCTAGGGCATCTAGGCACCGACCCTGACCAGCTAGCATACCAAACTCCTCACCGATTAAGTCGGTATTTCTAGGGGCTTATTTCAGCGGGCCCTAACCAACACACACGCTATGACCACACGGGCAAAGCATATAATGGTTGATACTAGCGCATGGCGGTCAGCTTTGCCACACTTTTATAATAACAGCTACAGGACCTGCCAGAAACAAGGACAATGAAACTTGTTCCAGAACACAGTAGTCACAGGACTTCCTGGCAGACCAATAGGAGCTGCTGAAGTACCTGAGCATGTGACCTTGATCTCCAATGGAGATCTCACCCTGGGCATGCTCAGAAGGGGAAAAAAACAAGGACTTTGTCCTAAGATGTCTGCTTGCCGCTAACCAGTTACTGGCCACAATAGCAGAGTCTGGAGTAGCAGCTGTAATCCTCTGCACACTGCAGACTGGGCGAGACACTGGGACGACGTCTAAGCTGAGCGAGTCCACTGCGGCCGGAGCAAATGGGAGACTGCAAGCCGGAATGGCTCGAGATTCCCCTTGTGCAGAGCGGGAACTCGACCCCTAACATTACTCCCCCAAAACCTAGGCCCCCTTCTCTCGGCCTCGCTGCGTTCAAAAGCAGCGATTGAGCTGCGGAGGAGCGTGAACGTGCTCGGCAGGCTCCCAGGACCTATCCTAGGCCATAAACCCCTCAATCCAAAATAAAATCTTTTGCCCCGTTACACTTACACCCTACGATGGCGTTCACCTATGGTTCATCGTAGACGAACCCGTGTCCGGCAGATGACTCGGAAAACGGGACATGAGCACGGGTTTCAAAAGGGATACGTGAAAGGTGTCGGAGATACCCAGGGTGGTGAAGAGCCAAACGGTATACCACAGGGTTAATCTGCTCGAGGACCTTGAAAGGACCCAGGTTGCGGGGTGCCAACTTAGTCGACTCAAACTCGCAGCCTAATGTTACGGGCGGAGAGCCACACCAAGTCTCAGGAGCAAATGTTGGAGCGGGGGCGCGATGTGCATCAGCGGAGGACCTCATCCTCTCCTTGGATGCCTGAATGGCATCTGGGTACGGTCCCAAATGTCCATGCCTCACAGGCCCAGTCTGCACCCTGGAGTCGGGGAAAGACACGGGATGGGCACCGGAAACCCGCGGAGTGACCGTAGTTCAGGAGGAATGGAGTCTGTCCGGTGGAGTCAGCCACAGCTTGTTTAGTGAAACTAGCCCATGGTAGCAAGGATGCCCAGTTCATCCTGCCTGGTGAGACAAAATGTCGTAGATAGGTGACCAAGGTCTGGTTGGCCCTCCTACCAACCCATTAGTCTCAGGATGGTACGCTGAAGAGAGATTTAACTTCAATACTGAGTAGACGACAAAGCTCTCTCCAGAACCGAGACGCAAAAGGGGACCTCGGTCACTGACAATTTTATCGCATTGCAGTGTAGACGGAAGATGTGCTAACGAACAATGCTGCCAGAGCCCGTGCAGAAGGTAACCGTGGTAGCGGCACAGATGCACCATTTTGGAGAAATGGTCGGT
This sequence comes from Oophaga sylvatica, assembly GCA_033576555.1. Lineage (NCBI taxonomy): Eukaryota > Metazoa > Chordata > Amphibia > Anura > Dendrobatidae > Oophaga > Oophaga sylvatica. Next base: position 20,241 of record JARQOD010006532.1, on the reverse strand, counting down.
GATTACCCAAATGATGGTGCAACCCTGAGACTTGGGCAAGCCCACCACAAAGTCCATCCCAACCTCTCCCAGGGCCTGTCTGCTACAGCAAAGGGTAAAGTAACCCAGTGGCCGTTGTCGTGGAGACTTATTCTTGGCGCAGGAGACACACGCCCGAACATAGTCCCAACATCACGGACCATATGCGGCCACCAGTATGTTCTGCCAGCAATTCAGATTGTCCTCTTTGCCCCAAAGTGTCCACCCCCCTGGACGAATGTGCCAAAGAGAGTACCTCCGGTCGCAAATTGGTAGGCACAAAAGTCTTGCCCGTGGGCACAGACTCTAGCGAAACAGGGGCCATGTTCTCAGACTCTCTGTGGGAACAATAAGCCGAGGCTTCCACCTCCTCCCAAGGGACACCACAGAGCGAGAGGGAGGTCGGGCACGAATGTTCTTCTCTCCAAGAGGAAATATGAGTGTGAAATTAAACCGGGGAGAAGAACAAGGACCATCGGCCTGGCTTGAGTTAGCGTGGGTGTCTGCAGATACACCAAATTTTTGTTGGTGGTGAGACTTGGAAGGGAAAGCGGGCTCCCTTCAACAGATGTTTCCACTCAGGAAGGCAACTTCATGGCTAGCAACTCCCTATCCCCGATGGAATAATTCCTCTCCTTGATGTGAAGGTCTTAGGAGAAGAAGAAGCAAGGATGCTTCCGACCTTGAGCATCCTTTTGGAAGAGGACTGCTCCAGCACCAACGGTGAGGCATCCACCTCCAATAAAAATGGCTTATCAACATCGGGGCGATTGTAGGATGGGAGCGCTAGCAAAATGAGACTTAATGAAGTGAAAGCCTTGGAGACCTTTCCGACCACAATTTGGGATTTGCCCCTTCTTGGTGAGGGTACCAAGGGAGCTACCAAGGTAGAGAATGGGGAAATGAACTGGCGATAGTAATTAATGAAACCCATAAAGCGCGCACCGCTTTAAGAGTGGTGGGGTTCCTGCCAGTCCTCCACAGTCTGTAGTTTGGCCAGATCCATAGCCAATCCCTGGGTTGAGATGATATAACCAAGGAAGGTAAAGACTCCAGCTCAAACATACATTTCTCTAACTTAGATAAAGGGAATTAGCCCGTAGAGGTTGAAGACTCTGCAGACATCTCTCCGGTGGGAGTCAATTATCTGGAGAGAAGTGAGTATATCATCCAGATAGATATGACCGAGGGGGAGGCATATCGGAAGATGTATTGACAAAGTTTGGAAAACGGCTGGGAGCATTACAGAGCCCAAAGGGCTTCACCAGATATTCGTAATGCCCATCCCTGGTTTTAAAAGCCGCCTTCCATTCGTCCCCCTCACGGTGCGAATCAGGTTATAAGCACCGCGCAGATCCAGTTTAGTGAATACCTTGCTCCCCGAAGCTATCAAAGAGCTCAGAAATCAGGGGCAACGGGTATTGTTTTTAACGGTGATGGCGTTTTAAGACCCCTGTATCAATACACGGACGCAATTCTCCGTTCTTCTTCTGCACGAAGAAGAATCCACCCCTGCCGGTGACACCGACTTCCTAATAAACCCTCTTGCCAGGTTCTCCTGAATATATTGCGACATGGCCTCTGTTCAGGAAGAGAGAGGGGATAGACCCTTCCTCGAGGAGGTTCTGCGCCGGCAAGAAGTCAATAGGACAGTCATAGGGGCGATTAGGCGGAAGAGTCTCCGCAGCCTTCTTGGAGAAACGTCTGCATTGCCGTGATTGGGAAGTGGAGTAAGATCTGCGGTAATCAGTGTGGTAACCTGAACGCAAATCGACAAATTGCCTCTCATGATCACTCCAACCCAGTATCCTATCAAGTCCACTCTATTTGTGGGGAGTGGAAACGGAGCCAAGGTTTACCTAGTGAATCTCGTCTTTCCCTCGGGAAGGACAAGTAGGGAAATAAGTTCCTGTGGGAAGGGAACAACAATGCAAGTGGCGTTGGTGTGTAATTTGTTGAGGGCAATGTCGACCAAAATTTATACTCGGGGCGTCATGTTTGTCAAGGCCACCCGAGGTATTGCGTGACGGCGGCAAGTTAGAGGACTGAAGTTCCCCTCTGCTCCTGGTCCACGCAAGGTCGGCGGGGTGAGAGTGGAGTCCTACGTATTGCCCTTTTAAGTGTCTTTGGGAGGGAAAATCCGCTGTCTTAGTGAGCCTCCTCCCAGGGTCACAAGATGCGATCGCCTTTGCGATCGCTGTGGCATCTGTTTGTATGTGTCCTGTGTGGAAAAAAAAAAGCCCCTTGCTGGGGTCGGGGCTTAGGTTTCCCGCCGGAAACCCCTGGTGGGGGAATCGGACGCCTGAGGAAGATTCAGGGTTTTTTGGGGAAGGTGGGAGCCACCGAAACCTTGCTGATGGGTCCGCTCTAACCCATCTTAAAAGGAGATCAATGGGGTGGTAGGGAAAGGTTCTCCGTGTGGCGGGAATTCCTTGTGGCCAAAGTCCTTAATTGAACGCCATCCTCTCCGTACACCGGATGGGACTTTATCGGCCCTCTGCTCGAGACAGAGTCCGAAATTGGACGCGAATGGCTGACTTGGATGAACCCTTGGGATTTGCAGCGTTGGAGCGCGTTGTGGGGGCACGGGTCCTAAAAAAAACCGTCTCAGAGCCCCGGAAGAGGAAAACACTCGTACCCCAGATGTCGACTCCCCCAGCGGCGTTGCCCCTAAAGCCCGCCCGTAGGGGGATTGACAAAAACCCCCTTGCCCTTCCGTGGGAAAACGTGCGCCAGAAGCTCAAGTTAAAGGGGAGCACTGACTCACGAATCCCCGTTTTTTTTTTGGCCCCAGAAAACTTGTCTGGATGGGGGGGGAGGGAAAATTAAAGTGGAAAAGGGGGGGAGGGGGGGGGGGCGGGACTAAATGGATGCCCCCCGGTGCCCCCTTGAACGCGACAGTGTAACATCCACAGCGGGTTGTGCGCTTTAAAGCCCCAAAAACCTACCCTCCAGCTGCTGGTTGTAATGTTTTTGCGTGGGGTCCGCCATTTTCCCCGCCCTGACGCTTTTTATTTTTTTTTGGGGGCCCGGGGGGAAACCCCCCCCCAAATTTTATATGAGGTAGGAGATCCCGTTCGCCCCCGGGGGCCCACCCGTGCGGGGGGAAAACCTGCTGTTAGTAAAGAGGGGGAACTCTGTTTCCCGCGGGGGCCCCCCAAAAAAAAACACCAAAATTGCGTGGGCCCCTTTTTGTGAAAAACTCTGTTATTTCACAGCCCCTTTTAAAAGGGGGAGTGGCAGCGCAATGGGGCGAGGGGGTGCGAACTCCTGAAAAAAAAAAAACACGTAGGGCGTGTCTAGTTTTTGGAAACCCCAAAACATGTTACGTCACAGAGCCTAAAAAAAATTTTCTGTGCCCTTTTTGGGGACCCAGGGTCCTTTTTAATGTAAAACCCCGAAAATAAACGTGTTTTTTGCGCTTTTGTCCTGCAGGGGGAGCCCCCCGCAATCTATGGCTTTTTAAAACCCCAGGCCCTGAATATGGCAATCAAACCCCCCCGGTTTTTTTGCAGGTAATCTGGGGCATTTAGGCCCCCAAACCCTGCCAGCTAGCACCCCAAACCCCCCCACCGATTAAGTCGGTTTTTTGGGGGGTTATTTCAGCCGGGCCCTACCCCCACACGCGGGCCAAAAAGGGGGCCCCAAAGATAAATGGTTGATCCCTAGGGCATGGGGGGGGTTTCAACATTCCCCCCTTTTTTTTTTAAAACAGTAGGGGACCTGCCAAAAAAAAGGGCCCCCAAAAAAAACTTGTTCCAAAAAACCCCCCAGTAGCAAGGGCCTTTTTGGGGAAAAACCAATAGGGCTGGGGAAAATTACCTGAGCAGGGGGCCCCCTGATCTCCAATGGAGTTTTTCCCCTTTTGGGAAAATGTTAAAAAGGGGAAAAAAAAAGGACTTTGTCCTAAAGATGTCTGCCCCCCGGCCTTAACCATTATGGCCCTTTGAAAAAGTCTGGGGTAAGCAGCAGAATTTTCTCTCCCCAAATTCCCAGATGGGGATTTTGCGGAAAACCGGGGTTAAAAGTGGCAGTTTTCCATGCGGTGGGAGTTTGGGAGGACTAAAACCCGGAATGGCTGGGGGGTTTTTCCCCTTGGGGTGCAGAAGGGGGGAACTCCCCCCCTAAACTCCAAGACGTTTTTAAAAGTATGGATTTACCGTAACCCCAAAGAGCTTTTACATGGTACTGTATGGGGAAGCTTACAGCTGTATACATTTTGGGGAAAAATTTTTAAATTCCGTATATATTTCTGGAGTCACCCCCCCACCTAACGCTCTCTCAGTATGGATTAGACTGAAAAAAAAGAGCAGATACGTTTTATGGTACTGTTCACAAGCGGACAGCTGTATACGGTGTGGGGGGGAAAATTTTTAATCTCCGTATATTTTTCCCGGAAATTTTTTCCCCCCCCCAAAAGACGCTCTTCAGTAGGTTTTTTACAAAAAACAAAAGGGAGTATATGGTCCTGTTCAAAAAGGGGGCGTTTTTATCCCCGTGTAGGGGAAAATTTCAATTCCGTTTTTTTTCGGAAAATCAACCCAGATGCTCTTCGTATTGATTTGAAAAATTTTAAAAAAAAGCAAAATTTTGGTTTTCTGTTTCAAAAGCGGACAGCGTATAGGGGTTTTTTAAAGGGGGAAATTCCAAAACTCTCTATATTTTCCGGAAAATCCAAAACAGATGTCAGCTTTTTTTTCCCGTGATACCAGGGTACAGGGGGGGGTGTGAGGAGGTTTTTCAGCTCTAAAAGGTGGGGGGAAAAAAAAAGAACAGTCGGAAAAGTGCAGAAAAAAAAGGGAAAAAAAATTTTTAAAATGCGGGGAAAAAAACAGTCTGCCAACGTTTGGGCACACGCAAAACGTATCAGGCTTTTTAATAACCAGCGCTGCTGCACACAAGAAAATCCCCCTTGTCACTGAAAAAAAACTGTACAGCACAATAGCTATCAGCAAAAGGGACATAAAAACTTTTTTCCCCGCCCTAACTTTTTCCCTACTGTTTTTCAGCGTCAGCAACCCCCTTTTTACTGTTAAGATCGGCAGAAAATAAAATGGCGGTGGGGGGTTCAGGGCCCCTTTTTTTTGACATTTGACGCCCCCAAAGCCCCCAATCAAAAATTCCCCCTTTTTTTGATGGTGGGGGACGCGGGGTTTTCATCTCGTTGCCCAAAGTTTCGTCCTTGCTCATTGGCTAAAAAAAGGGTTTTGAAATTTTTGGGAAAAAATTTGCCCTTTTGGGGCTCTTTTGGGGGAGCAGGGCCCAAAAACCCCCGCTATTGTGGGGGGTTTCCCCGGGCCCAAAAAAAATCGACTTTGGCAAAGTCGGCGATTTTTTAATCTAAAAAACCCCGTTTCGCTAAAAATCTTTGGCATTTTTTTTTTTGCAAAGGAATCAAATTTTACGCATTCTTTCCAAAACCCGCCTAAAATTTTTTTTTTTCCCCGTTTGTATACTAGTCTAAAAAAGTTAAAAAAGGAAAAAGGGGAAAACAAATTGTGTTTTAAAAAACCTTGGGGTTTTTTCCCTTTGGGGGAAAATTGTACAATTTTGCCCCGAGTCAAATTGTGAAAAAAAAACCCTTAAAACCCCTTTCCCCTTTTAAGAGTTTTTTGGCCCCTTTTTTCCCCCCTTTTTTCCCCGGGGCAAGTTTCACACTTTTGATGTATAAATTAAAACCTAAATTTAATACAAAAATTGATATTAAACCACCATCCCATATATTGTGAATATTTATATATATTATATAATATTCCCCAGTACACAGTTGGACATTGTTAATTTAATAAAAAGGATTTTTGGGACCATTTTTAATTTTAAGGGTTTTTTTAATATGTGGAGGAACTCATGAAAATTTTTTTTTGTTGAAAATCCCGGGGACTTTTGTTGGAAAATATTTATACATATGTGGGGAATTTTTAAATTTTTAAAAAAAATAATCTTTGGGGTTTTTAAAAAAATCACAAATTGGGGGGACTAAAAAAAAAAAACTGCCCCTAAAACCCCTTTTTTAAAGACTTTTGGGCAATGGGTTTTCATAGCAGCATCAATAATTTTAAGTATGTAAAAACACAAATTTTTTTAAAATTTTTTAAGCACGTTTACATCATAAAAGGGGAAAATATACACAATTTTGTTGAAATTTTTTTTTTTTTTTTATTTTTTTTTTTTTTTTTACAATTGGGGGAATTTTTGTCCCCTTTGGTTTGAAAAACTTTTTCAAAATGCTGCAATATTAAAATTTTTTTGCACAGGGGGACCTCGCCTTTTTTTTTCTTAAAAAAAGCAAAAAATTTTAACATACCCTTTTTTAGAACCGTTATTTTATACACCATGTGCCTCACCTGAAATTTAAAAAACATTTTTCCCAGGGGTTAAATTACCCCGCCCGCCCCCCAAAAAAACCCCCGGGCTGGGCCATGGGTCCTGCTTAGTGTGTCCCCTAATTTCAGGAACCCAGATTGGGTGTTTTTCGGGGGGGGGGAGGTGGCATATATGAGTATGGATGCCGGGGGATCCTTCCGGGGTTTTTGCGGATAAAGCCCCGTGCATGGGGAGATCCCCAGGGGGGGACCGGCCCCAAAATTTTTAGGAAGCCCCAAAGGGCAGCGCCCCATGATTCCCCATGTGTTTGGGCGTACCACCCAGGGGGGAACTAAATAAAAAAAAAACCCTATACATGTTTTTGTGTTCGAGATAACCTGCTGCACAAGGGGAATCTCAAAATAGTTCCCCCTGGGGGTCCCCCACCCCAACTCTGCCGCGTGAATCCTGTCAAAAAGAGGGGATTGGGGCCCGGTTTTTTTGCCCAAAATTCCAATTTTTTGCAGAGAATTGCTGCTGCCCCTCCGGGGGCTTCAAAAATTTTAGCCGGCTGGAGGAAAAGGGGGGTCTTTGGGCGAAGGGGCCCGTTTTTTTTTTCTGAGCAACCCGGGTTTTAAATTCTATTGGAGATCGGGGGGGAGTTTTTAAAAGGACTGCAGCAGCTCCCCTTGGTCCCCCCGGAAGGCCCCCAAAAACATGGTTTTTTTGGAAAAAGTTTCTCATTGGTCCTTTTTCTGGCAGGGGTTTAGGGTTACTATAAAGGGTGGGGTGGCTGGGGCCCCATGGCTAGCTGTATCAAAAATGTTACGTGCTTGCGCCAGTGAGGTCTGGGGTTTGCATGTGGTTTTTTGGGGGGAAAAAAAACCCCCCCGAATACCGGCCCTCCGGTGAGGGGGGTTGTAGGGGGGGGTTCCCGGGGGCGGCTGAAAACCCCCTTTTAAAACCCCGGTACTCGGGGGGGGGGGATTGTTGCTTTTGTTTTGACTGCCCGACCTCAACTGCAATTGCTTTGGGGGTCATCTGTGTTCCCTGTGAGTCTAACAGGGGGGACGTCCCCTTTTTTTTAGTGGGCCCCCGTGACGCAAAGGGGTTTTTCTTTATAACGCTGGTTTAAAAGCCATTGCGTTTTACTTTGCGGTTTTCTGAAGTTAAGTGGTTTGCACTTATCGCCATATTTTCGCTGCGGGGGCCCTTTTTCTCATGGCCGGGCCCTTCTGCGTCATAAAAGGGGCCCCCATCAGGCCCCGGGACGCGCTCGCTCCTTCGGCCCCCGAAGCAGGGCTCTCAAAATTTTCTCGCCCCGACTTTACCTTTCCCCCAAATTTCCTTTTTTTCCTGCTCCCGTGCTGCCGTGGTAAAAATTTTTCCATGGGGGGGGGGCCCCCGGGGGAGGAGGGAAGCCCTCCCCCTCTCAAATTCCCCCCCCGCACGGGGGGGACGCCTCATTAGTTCCGGGGGCCCCAACAAGCAGGTTTCCCCGGGGGGTGTCATCCCTGTTATGATTTTTGGAGGGGGAGGAGAGCAAGCAAAAAAAGGGAAAACACCAGAGGGGGGGGGGTTAAGGGTTGCGTACCCTGAAAACCAACAATAAAGACAGCCCTTGGGGGGGTTTCCCCTTGTTTTTGGCCTGACGCCTCGGGGACAGCCTGAGGGGTTTTACTACACCTAAAAAAAAGAACGGGAAAAAGTATCTGCCCCGGAGCAGATCCCCCAAAAAAAATTTTGGGAAACCCCCAAACAAAGGGGAAAGGCGGGGGTTGACAAAAAAGGGAAATTAAAAACCCCCGACAGAAAAAAATTTTTAGCAAACGCTGGGGGAAAATTTTTTTAGACAGAAAAAAGGAAAGGAAGGGGAAATTTTTGCAAAACCCCCAAAAAAAACCAAAAAGTACCCCAAATCTTCCCCAAATTTCAAAAAAAACCCCCAGATTCACCGACCTCTACCACCCCCAAAATTTTTTTTTTGGTGTTAAAAAAAATAAGGCCCCCGCCGCTTTAAAAAAAAAAAAAGGGGAAAGGGGAAAAATAAAAGGGGCAAAGGGGAAAATGAGAGGGGCAAAAGCCCCCGGAGGGGCCCCGGCGACCTCCCCAAAGTGGGGGGGAAAAATGAAAAAAGCAAGCACAAAAATAAAAAAAAAAAAAAGTTTATCTAAAGGGGAGGGGGAAGAGGAAAGGGGTTCAGCAAGTTTAAGTAAAAAGGAACCCCGGGGTTAGACAAATAAAAAATTTTTTCCCCCGGAAAACCCATGGGGGGCAACCCCCTTTTTAGGCCCAAAATCTGAAAACCCCCGATTCCCCTTTTTTCCCTAAATGGTTCAAAATTTTCTGAAAAACCCCAGAGGGGCTTCTGCTAAAAACCCCATTTTAAAACCCAAATTCCCCAAAAAACATTTTCCCCCCCCTTTGGGGGGGAAAGGGGCACCGAACCCCCAATTTTGGGCCCCGGGGGGGCGGATTGGGTCGGGTTTCGCCGGATCAGTCCCCCAGCATGGAGTCCGAAGCAAACACCCAAAAAATTTCCCTGACCAAAAACCCCCCCAAAATTAATAAAAATTTTTGGATTTTTTTTCCTCTAGAAAAACGGGAATCCAATATTTTCTCAAAACAAAACCCCGATTTCCCCCCAAAAAAAAAAAGGGCAGGAGGCACACCCTATGGGGAATCTGGCTCGACAAACCCCTTCAATAAGGTTTGGGGGAAAAAGGTTTTGGATTTAAATTTTTCCTGGAAAAAATAAAAAAAAAAGGAAAAAAAGGGGGTTTAAAAATCTCCTTTTCTTTAAAAAAGGCCAAAAAAACTAGGCTTAAAATTAGGGGGGGGAAAATCTCTTGGGATTTTTCTTGGGGAAAAACCCCGCCCAAAAACCCCCCCTTCAAACCGAGGACCATCATTCCTATCCCCGGTTGGAAACCGCGGGGCCCCCCTTTTTCCGAGAGAGGGAAAAAACCCCTTCCCTCCCTGGCCCCCCAAACTCCCCGTTTTTCGCCCAAAACAGAGTCAAAAACCCGGCAGAAAAAAGGCCCGTCTGTCCCAAAGAAAATCGGGGTGAAACCTAAAATTGCAGAAAAAAAAGGGGCATCAAGTGGGAAAAACTAGCCCTATTATTAAGAGCCAAAATAGCCAAAGGGAAAAAAAAAAACCCAGTCATCTTGATCAGCAGGGGACAAAATCTAAAAAAAGTCTCCCCAAGGTTGGTTTGTTTCTCGGTTTTGGGGCCCTTGGTCTGAGGATGAAAAACCCCGGAGAAAAAAATTTAAAAAACCAATTTTTAGAAAAAATGTTCCCAAAAAAATGGACCAAAAAGGACTCCTTTTTTTTAGGGGGCCCAAATTTTTAAAAGGGAATTTTCCGTGCAACCGGGGAACCCCCTGCTGAAAAGGGAAAAAAAGGGACCAATTTTTGGGGGAGGAAAAGGAAAAAAAAGGAATTGGCCCCAAATGTATCATTTTGGAAAAATATACAATCACCAGAAAAACCCCGGATTCTCTGGAAAAAAAGGGAGGTTGGAAAAGGGGAAACCCTTTAAAAATTTTGGGGTCCCCCGGTCTCTTGGGGGCCGGAAAAAGGGTTAACAAAAAACCCCTTAGGCGGGGGGCAAGTCTCGGAGGAGGGGGGCCCCAATCCGCAGGACTGCCCAAAAAATTTCCCGACGGCACGGGGGCAAGGTAGGCCCCAAAAGGACCGAAATCAATTTCTGGTACCAAAAATTCCGGGATGCGCCAATGCGGAACAATGAATCTCGACATCCCACTCTTTTTCCAGGTCTGGGACAAAAAAATTTCCCAAAAGGGCAGGCTGGGTTTATCCTTGACCCCCTTCCAGAGCCAGTTCAAATTGGGAAGAGGCGGAAAGAACTCACCCTCTTTAAAAAAAGGGATCAGAAACCGGAGATCCCCAAGGAAACTCCTCGAGGGGGGACCGCCTTTAAATTTTTTAGTGCGGGAAAAAAAAGGAAAACCAAAAATTTAAAAATTGTGAAAAAAGGCCCACCGGCCCCGTCTGGAAAAAGTCGCTTGGTGACCCCAATAACCAGATTTTTATGGCCGTGGGACCCACGTGTTTTTGGGTCCCTCAGCCAATGTCCACTTTAAAACCCCCCTTATGGCAATAACCCCCGTTTTCCACGTCAAATTATTTTAGTTGGAGAAAATTTTCGAGAGGAAAAAGGCAAAAGGGTTACTTTTAGAGGTTCGGATCTTTTGGGACAAAACGGCCCCCCCCAATTTAGAGGCTCAACTCCACCGAAAGCAGGAAAATCGGGTTTTCCCTTTTTAACAGGAGCAGAAGGGGGAACTCTGCTTAATTCCTGAAAGAGGCTGCCCCCGGAGGCAACCCAATCGAACCCTTTTTTTGGCAAATCAGTCCCCAAGGTTTCACAATAACATAGAAATTCCCAATAAATTTACGATAAAAATTGGCAAAAAAAAGATTTGAAGAGCCCCTTTTAAGAAGTAGGTTTGGGCCAATCACGATGGCCGAAAACCTTTTCCCCGGGCCATTTCAATCAGATGGGGACAAAAGAAACCCCCAAATGAGACCCGGTACGCCAAAAAAAATTGATCCCCCTTAAATACAGGCATTCTCTCTAAAAACTGGAAAAAAATCCGAACTTTTTTACAGGAGCCCAGTCATTGGAAAAATCAAAATATATCCAAAAAAAACAATCGAAATTTTTCCACAAATCCCTAAAAAATTCTTTTTGAAGGCGGGAAAAAGGGAAAAGGAGCATTTAGTGACCCCCAAAGGGCATAGGGGGGACTCAAAAGCCCCCCGGGGAAAATTTAAAGCCGTCTTCTTACCCCCTGCTTTTTGCGAAAAGGTTATACGCCCCCCTGAGGTCAAGTTTGGAAAACCAAGTAGCCCTTTTCACCCGGGAAAAAACAGGTCAAAAATAAAGGGAAACGGATTTTTAAATTTTCCAGTAAATTTTTTTCAAAGACAAAAAACAAAAGGGCCTTAATGTCCCATCCTTTTTGGCCATAAAAAAAAACCCCGGCACCCAAGGGGGGAAAAAGGTGGTTGATTTTGACCCTTCCCCAAGGGGTCCCTTGATTAAGCCGCTTTGCGTATGTTAGGTAAAAAATTTTTAAAAAAAGGGCCTTTTTAGGGAATTTTTACCGGGCATAATTCAATAGCGCAGTAAAACCCCCTAGGGGGGAAGGATGAGATTTTTTCGTAAAAAAAATCAAAAAAAATCATCAAAAAGTCAGGAAACCCTGAGCCGGGGAGAGGCAGAAAAAACAGGAGGTTGGTTAAAAACTTTGGGGAGCCCCAATGGTCAAGACACGTTTTTCCAAAATCCAAAACGGATTTTTGAGCTGAAACCCAAAGGGGAAACCCCCGTACTAATGTCATGCGATTATAAGCACCAAAAATTTGAATTTTCCCTGATGATCAAGTTAACCCTTTTTATCCCCCGGGTTTAAGAGAACTGGGGGTTTATTTCAGAAAAAAGGGGTTTAGAAAAAATCCCCAGTGGGGGGAATGGGACTTCGTGGGGTTTTAAGGGCCCCCAACGTTTAGAAAAATAAAAAACCTTTCGGTTAATAGTGCCCCCCAAACAAAAAACCCAAAGGGAAAAAAATGGGGGCAGGGGGAATTATTTTTAAAAGTCACAGAAATTTAGTTGAACATCCCCAAGGGAAAAATGAGGTGAAAAACGTTTTCCCCCCCTTAGAGCGGCAGAAATAGCATGGGGCGTCCCCCCAAAAATAGAAAAAAAAACCATTGGTTTTCGAAAAAAAGGGGCTGTGCCCAAAAAGCCCCTCTATCCACGATGGCTAAGTGGTTAAAAAACAACACTTTTCCCAACCCCCCCTCTACGTCACGAAAAAGTTTAAATTTTTAAACCCTAATGACATGGGAACCCATTAAACCCCGAAGGGGGGGAATCCCACCATAACATCTAGGTTCCCCCCCAAACGGCAACCTAGAAGATGGGTTTAGCAATACTCCGAATTCAGTGGTAACTGTCCCCCACGGCCAGACAACTGGTTGCAAACTCCTTGAGAAAAAAAAAAAAAATTTCCCCAGCCCCCAGAGAAAAAAAGGGAAATGCAACAAACAGAAAACAAGGGAAAAAAAGAAAAGACGAAATAGTATGAGCAAAAGTGGGGCCCAATCTTCTTTGAAGAAAAGGTGGGGAAAGGGCACTTAATGCAATCCAAAAAAACCCCCCCAAAAAAAAAACCCAAATTTTCTTTAAATTTCAAAAAAAACCTGAGATCAACGAAATTTACCCCCCAAAATTTGTTTTTTTGGGGGTTTTAAAAAAACTGAGCCGCCCGCCAAATGAAAAAAAATGGAAAAGGCAAATGAACAAAAAAACGTGGCTAAGACAAATGGAGGGCACAAAACCCCGGAGGGGCCTGGCTGACCCCCACAAAAGTGCAGGGGGAAAAAATGCAAAAAGCAAGCCAAAAAAAAAAAAAAAATGTTTATCTGAGAGAGGAAAGAGGCAAGATTCAGCAAGTTCAAAAGTGAACCCGGCCCCCAGTTGAGACAGAAAAATTTTTCACCGGCAACCTGAGGGGGGGGGACCTCCTTTATAGGACCAGTCTGAATCCTGATTCCCAAAACCTTCCAAAAAGGTTCGACTGTTGAAAAACCCCCAGAGGGAGCTTTGTAAAAAATTTATTTCAAAACCCTTCACAACACACCCCCCCTTTCGGGGACACCTTTTTTTGTTTTTTTTACGATCTATGTTTAACTTGACATGGTAAAGGGGGGCAGAAAATGGTTTATAAACCCCGAAGAGGAAAACCTAAAGCAAAAAACTATTGTACTGTTTTTGTCAGGGTTTTGGGCCCCATGGTTTGGGGCTATTTTTCGATGCAATTCCCAGGGGTCTTTCGGGGGTTTTTTAGGGGAAATTTTGGGTTTTTACATGTTTTCCTGGTTTTTTTTGGTGGGGGCCATGCTCGGGTTCCGCGGGGTTGGGGGATGCGGGAGAGAAATGGGTGAAAAAAAAGCTCCTTTTTTTCCCCAAATGGCCCGGTTTGTGCCCCGGGTGGAAATATGGGGGGGTGTGGGCCGGTAGGTTAAGAAGAGGAGAAAGGGCGGGAGTTTGGGGCTTTGTCTCTATTGGGGGTCAAGTGGACATTTCTTAAAAGGGTTGTTGGCCCCGACCAGCAAAAAAAAAAGCCGTCGGGAAAAACCCTAAAATTGGAGTTGTCGAGGAGGTCACTCAGATTACAGGGGCCCCCTTTTTTTTTCCCCTGATAAGGTTTGTTTAATGGAACGTCTTTTTTTAAAAATCCCAAGTTTTACATTTTTCCCCTTTTTTTATGCGGATCTGCTGCTAATTTTATTTATGCGGGGGGTGGGGTTTGATGTTGGTTTTGGGGCAGTTAAGCTAGAAAAACCCATTCAAATCGTGGCAATTGACAGAACCCGTTTTCTCAAAAACTGGTTCGGTTAGTTACAGGGGGAAATTAAAACTCAAGGGGGGGTCTTTCTTGGACAAATCTTTTGTTTGTTTTGGACAAATTTTCCCCGCTGGAATTTTGTGGGTATTTCCCCGGTTGCATAGAAAATTTATTATTGACTGGAATCGGAGGATTTGTCAAAAAGGGGTCCCCTTTTTTTATGAAAAAAGTCTTTTAAAATGTGCATGTTTGTTCCGTTTTGCGGGGGGGATTCCGAAATACTGAAAGACTTTGGTTTTTTTTTTGAAAAAAAGGGGTCTGGGAATTCCCCCCTCACCCCCCCATGAGTAAAAATTTAAAATTATTCTAAAAAAAAATTTTCCCCAAGGCTCATTGTTAAAGTGCCCTTGGCCCTGATTTAGTCAGCCATAAAAAGTGTATATTAGGAGGTTTACGAAAATCATATTCCCCCTTCCTCATTGCAAGTGCTCCCGGAAAATTTTTTTTGTTAAAAATAAATTTGGGGGTTCATCCTGTCTCGTTTTCCAAAATTTTAAAAAAAAATTAACTTTTTCCCAAAAACTTTCCATTTCCCCCATTTAAACCCCCGATCTTATAATCAATTTAGGGGGGAAAAGGGGGGTTTTTTAAAACTGGACCTTGGGAAGGGGGCAAAAAAACTTATATGGATTGGGGGAAGGTGATGGGGGGGAAAAGCCCGCATTTTTCCCATCTGAAGGTTTTTTTGGGGAAAATTTGTATGTCTTTTTTTTAACGAATGAAACGCGGTTTTAAAATTTTTTATGAATGATTTTTTTTCTGTTATATTGGAGATTTATTTTTTTTTTTTGGGGTGGATTTGATTTTCTCACCGGGAACTGGATTCTCTTAAACAAACCCATTTTGTTTTCAAAAAATTGGGGAAAAAAATTTGGTTTTTTTTGCTAAAATTGAAAAAAAAAACCCCTTTTTTTTTTAAAGGGAAAAAACTTTTTTTGGGTTTTTTCTTGTGCCCACCCCCCGGAAATTTAAAAAGGGAAATCCGGGGGGAAAAGTTGGGGCCCCTTTTTGGGTTCCCCCCCGCGAGTTTTTAAAGGGTCTGCAGGTTTTTTTTGGGTTCGAAGTTTTTTACAAAAAATGTTTAGGGGTTTTTTCTAGATCGTAAACCCCCCTTTCGGTCCATCAAAAAAGGGGGAGAGCAAAATTTTGGGGCCCCGGAAAAAGCTTTTTGGGTTTTTTTAAATTTGAAGAAATGTTTTTGTTGCCCCCGGTTCTTGTGAAAACCCGCTTACAGAGGGTTTATTTTTAGAGGCAGTTTGTTCTGGGTTTTAGGGTGGTGGCTGTATTGTCTTGGTTGGACTTTAAAAACCCTGCCGGGCTCGTGCTTCAGAAAATTATAACATATTTTTTTTTTTATTATTATTTTTTTTTTTATATGCCCCATTAATTCCATG
The DNA here is from genome assembly GCA_033576555.1 of Oophaga sylvatica. NCBI lineage: Eukaryota > Metazoa > Chordata > Amphibia > Anura > Dendrobatidae > Oophaga > Oophaga sylvatica. Next base: position 5,078 of record JARQOD010006532.1, on the reverse strand, counting down.
GGGGTTTGTAATGGAGGGGTTTACATAAAAAAGTTATAGATATCGTTTCAGTAAACAATTTACAATGCGCTGGTACGGGGGAGAGGACCTGTCCTTGGGGACTTAAAATTTAGGGGAAAAAGGGGGAAAAAAAAGGTTGGGGTGCGGCAGCCTGGTGGTGGCGAGGCGGCGCTCTGGTGGTGGGGGCCCGCTCGGTAGTGGGGGGGGCGAGGCGGGGCTCGGGGGTGGTGGCAGCGAGGGGGGGAAGTAGGGTGGGGGGCGAGGCGGAATGGTTATTGAAAGGTGTAGGCTTTCCTAAAAAGATTTGGGGTTTTTAGGTTCCGTTTGAGGGATCCAAGGGTGGGGGAAAAAAGTACTGTTGAAAGGGGGGAATTTTCCCGGGGAGGGGGATATTCGGGGGGAAAAATTTTGGGGGCGGTTGTGTAAAGGGAAAGAATAAGTGTGGAGGTGGTTTGGGGGTTTTTGGGGGGATCAAAGGGTTTCGTTTTTAAGGAAAAAATTGGGGTTATTAGAGATATAGGGGAGACAGGTTGTGGCGGCTTTGTAAGTCGTGTTTTTAGTTTGAACATTAGCTAACCTGCGCAGAATATTAAAAATATACGTCAATACGCAAATAAAATAATTACAGTCACACTGAAAATTTTAAAAATACAGTCATAACTGCAGAAAAATTTAATTTCGCTCACATGCAGGGAAAAAAATTTTTTAATATACAGCCCTGTTGTAAATTATTTTATTTAAGCTCTTACTGCAGAAATTATAACATACACTTTGCTGGGGAAAATTTTATTAATTTCAGCCTTGTTTGGGGAATTTTCCCCTACAGCTAAAACTGCAGAATATTATAATTTCAGCTCACCTGCTGAGAATTTTTTAAAATAAGATCTATACTGCAGGTATTTAATATAAAGCTCACCAGGCAGGGGGGTTTATAATACAGCTACCGCTGCATAATTTTTTTATCAGGGTCACCTGCTGCAAAATTTTATAATATACCCGTTCATATCTCAGAAAATTTTAAAAAATACAGTCACCTGTGTGGAAAAATTATTATATACCCCCACCTGTTGCGAATATTTAAAAATTTCACCCAAAATACTGCGTTTATTATACCTTTCGTAAAAATGAGTTTTAAAAATAAAGCTAACCTGTGAAATTTTTTAATATTTCAGCTCAATACTCAAATATTTACCATACAGTCTATAGTGCAGAAACTTTTTAATTAAGCTAACTGCTAAATTAATTTTTTTATATCAATTTAATCGGGGAAAATTTTTTAAAATTTACAGAAAACCTGCGCGGAATATAAATATACGTTTTTTACGCGTTTTTAAAAATTACCCCCCTTTACTGCGGGAAAAAATATATCAGCTCATACTGCTGAAATATTTAACATAAGTCCCCTGCTGCGAATATTAAAATTTAAAAGCTCATATACTGCAAAAATTTATAACATACATTTTATACGCAAAATATATAAAATAAAAGTATATGTACAGAAATACTGCCCCAAAACTCTTTACGAAAACGACTTTAAAAGGGGGGGTTTTAATTTGAAAAAACCAAAATATAGTCCCTTTCTCTTTAAAAAGGGTTTTTTCAGATCTGAAAGTTTGAAATGCAGTAATATCCCCAAGTTCGGCAGCGCTTCTCGAAAAATTAAAAATGCTTAAAATATGTTTTTTTTTAAATGATGAAAAAGTTTATATAATATATAAAAAATGCCTTTAATTTTTTGGGGCCACATGAAGAAAAATGGGTCAATGTATGACTCACAATGGGAGGGGAATTTGCAATGTTTCAAAATGGGTCCGGGTTATTGGCTCCGGTGATCTATCCTCATTTTTGAGCAGCTCGCCCCAGAAGGCTTTGGGTTTGTACCGCTCCAGGAAGGACAAAAAACCGCCCCCGGGGAGAGCCTGATGAGATGTCATAGGCGCGGGCAAAAAACCGCAAACTGAAGCGTTTTTTTTGGAATTCCAACCTCCTGTTGTTTGAAAAATTTTTAAACCCCGACTGGGGAAAAAATTTTTTAAAAAAGTAAAAAACAAAAAAATGGGGTTTTACCTTCGGGGGAGGAATCAACCATGAGGGGAACAGGTAGGGCCCCGAAGGGGAAAAAAGATTGGGGGGTTTTGGAGACGGCATGTTTTCACTAGTAAAAAAACTAAATCTCTGTGGGTGAGCTGACAAATTTAAAAATTTTCCCCCTTGAGATGGGGAAAAAAATCAATTCCCCAAAACTATGAGTGGTCTAGATTTCAGCTAAATGGATACCGTTTATGGGGAAAGCCAATTTAAAAAAGGGGGGTTTTTGGGAAAAATTTTTTTTATTTTTTCAGTTAAAAGGACGAGTGGTCCAAAAGGAAAAGGGGGTTTCATAAAAGTGAGTTTTTTAAAAAGGGGGAAAAATATATGTTTAAAAAATAATTGTTAGAATAAACTGTTTTTTTTGTGTGTGTGAGAAAATAAACTTTTTTTGGGGCCTTATAAAACCCTTGACCCCCCAAAACGGGTTTTTGAGCTTCCCCCTCTGCAGGTTTTTTTTTTAAATTTTCAATGTATTCTAAGCTTTAGAGATAGTGTATAATTTTCCCAAAACATAAAACAAAAAAAAAAAAACCCTTTTTAAATTTTCCCTTTGGGAAAGCACTTTTGGGACTTACGGGGAAACCCGTCTGCAAAAAATGGCGAGAGAATATTTAATGTACCCCGTATTACGCAGAATGTTTATTAAACCCTTATCGTATTTAGCTCTTCCCTCTCAGAGTTTTATTAGGGGGAAAAACTGAAAAAAAAAATGGGGGGTATTTTCAAACCCAAAAGTAAGTCCTGTTTTTTTTAAAAAAAAAGGGTTTTTTCGCATCTTTGATTGTATAGTCATGCCCCCCCAAAATTCAGCAGAATTTTAAAAAACAAATTTCAGTTTTGAAATATGTTTTTTTAGTGACCCAAAAGTTTAATTTTAATTTTTAAAATGCCCCCTTTAAAAGTTTTGGAGCCACATAAAGAAAACGGGGGTTCAATGTTGATTTCACGGGGGAGGGAAATTCTGCCTGAATCCAATGGGATCCAGTTTTTTGGGGGCCCCTCGGGGTTTTAAACCCACCCCTCATTTCGCAGAGCTCTGAAACAGAAGACTTGGTTGTCCCGAAACCCCGGGGGAAAAAAACAATCAGACCCGGAAAAAGAGGCATGATGAGATGTCATTTGGGGCAGCCCAAACACGCAAACATCAGAAGCAGCCGTTTTTTAGGAAAAATTCCCCAAACCCCCTTTTTTTTTGAAAATTCTTTAACCAGATGAAAAAATTTGTTGAAATGTAAAGAACAAAAAATGGGGTTTCTACCTTCCGGGAGGACTACCATGAGGGGAAAGGAAAATTTTCAGAAGAAAAATAAAAGCTTTTTGGGGGGGTTTTTGGAGACGGCATTTAACACTAGTATAAAACTAAAATTTTTTTGGCGTGAGCTGTACCCCAAAATTTAAATTTTTGGGATCCCGTATAATTACAGCTCACTTTCTGCTTTTAAAAATTTTTAAAAACAGCTCACCTGCTGCAGAAATTTAATATAGCTCAAATGTTGCGAAAATTATAAAAAAACAGTTCTATTTCCAAAATTTTATTTCCTAAAGCCCCATATACTGCAGAAATTTTTAAATTTTAAAGTCATATTTCTGCCCCGAATATTATAATATACGCCATAACTGCAGAATATTATAATTTTTCAGCTTATTATAGTACGTAAAAGCTGTTGCGAACTCGTTAAGAAAACTGACCTTTTTAAAAAGGGGAAAATTTTCAGAAAACCCAAAAAATGTCCCATTTTCTTTTTAAAAAAAGGGGTTTTTTTGCTCTGTAGTTTGTATGCAGTAATTTCCCCCCAGTTCGGGAGCGTTTCAGCAAATCTCAAATATTGTATTTTTTTTTTTTAAAAAATGTTAAAAATTTTAAAATTTATATTTAAGTGATCTAAATTTTTTAGCCCCCAAAAAAAACAAAGGGATCAAGTTGGGAAACAAATGGGAGGAAAATTTTTACATGCATCACATGGGTCCAGTTCTTTTGGTCAGCGGCTGACCAACCAATTTTTTGCGCGCTCTGCCAGAGACTTGGGGGTACCCGCCCAGGGGACACAAAACAGACCAGGAAGATGCCATGTGAGATGTCTTGGCCCCGAAAAACACGAAAAAATCAGAAGCCCCTTTTTACTAATTCAACCTCCTGTTTTTTGACAATTCTTCAACCCGATGGGAAAAATTTTTTAAAAAGTAAAGAACAAAAAATTTTTTTTTCTCCTTCCGGGGGGCTAACCTGTGACCGGTAAGTGGTCAGAAAAGGAAAAAAAAACATTGGGGGGAAGGGGAGGGAAACATGTAAAAAATTTTGGGGGGCGTAAAAAATTTAATTTTTGGATTGTGAAGCGTACAAAATTTAAAAATTGCCCGTTGGTGGTTAAAGTACAAAAAACCAGTTTTTTTGGGGCTAAATTTTTTAAAAATTTTGGATAATTTAAACTTTTGTTAAAAACAGGGGTCCCAAAACAAAAACCTCTTCAAGGGAGTTTCAAAAGGGGAACTATATGTTTAGCTTTCTTTTAGAATAAATGTTTGGTTTGTTAGAAAAAACTATTTTGGCCATTATATAATTGTATCCCCCCCTGGTTTAACAGCTCCCCCTCTGAAAGGTCTTTTTTTAAAATTTTTTAAAATTTCAAGTTTAGAAGACCCAGTGATATAATGTTCCAAAAAACTAAAACAAAAAAAAAAATCCCGTTCAAATTTTCCCTTTGTGCCATAGATTTTAAAAGGGAAAACCCCCCATGTTGAAAAATTTTGGGAGCGAATTTATAAGTACACCCCATCTACTGGAAGTTATATTAAAACCCCCTTTTTTTGTTTGTGGGATTTTTTCAGAGCTTTTTAAATTTGGGGAAAAAAAGAAAAAAAAAAATGTGGCATTTTACATTAAACCCAAAGTAAAACCTGCTTACTTTTTAAAAAAGAGGTTTTTCAGCTCTGAGTTGTTAGTCTGTCCCCCAAATTTAGAGAATTTCCCTACAAACTTCAGATACTTG
>JARQOD010006531.1:0-42487 GCA_033576555.1 Oophaga sylvatica | reverse complement strand
AACATAAATGTGACAGAGTGGTCAATGTGCAAAAATTGGCCTGGTCATAACCTAACAAAATGGCTTGGTCCTTAAAAGGTGATAAAAAGGGTTGACCACAACGATTACATGTCTCTTTCATAAGAACTAACTAACATATAGATAATCACATTTACAAAAAATTGCCTTTCTGTAGCAATGGCTCCTCTTCCTGGTGCATGAATCTCTGGCTCAGAACCTCTTGAAATCCAGTGAATGGTCATCAAAATCTCCCTTTGATCCATGCTTCCTAGAAAACTTATAGAGGGTGCGGCCTTGCTGTGTGAGTGGGTGGGACTTCATACTGCAGAGCTCTCACTGCTCCTGTGCATGCTGCTGCAGACACAGTTCAACCTGTGGAGCTCTCCCTAGTATCTCTATATGTACAGCAGAGTGTACTGTATATATATATATATATATATATATTATATATATATATATATGAGACGCACTGCTCTGTACCCTGTGTAACATATATACACCCTGACCCTGTTATAACCAGATATTCCCACTATAACATGAATTCATTCATACAGTATCTCCCTCTGCACCTATCCATTAGTCAGTGAGAGGAAATAAGGATCTTTAATGCCAGGACTGGTGTTCTGGTGCTTTGTGCATTACTTCATGTATAGGAGATTCTGAATGTGAAGCTGGGGAGAAATGAGAGGGTTTAGGCAGAGTTACAGGGATGTGCTGAGCAGGGTTGCCAATCTACTATTCAATTTTGAGTCCGGCCTCACTCAATTCACTTGCATTGCGTCAGGCAGGGCACATCCACAGATCTACAGCAAGTTGGCACTTGATCTCATATTTTCAAATCACATACTTGTTGTGACACGTCCACCCTCTCCCGCCTCCGGTACTGGAGAATCCTGATACCTGTTTTCACCTTCCTGACAAGGCCAAATTTTTCTTTTCTGACCAGTGTCACTTTATGTGGTTATAGCTCTGGAAAACTTCAACAGATCCCACTGATTCTGAGAGTGTTTTCTCGTGACATATTGTACTTCAAGATAGTGTTAAAATTTATTTGATATGACTTGCATTTATTTGTGAAAAAATCGGAAATTTGGTGAAAATTTAGCAATTTTTAAACTTTTAATTTTTATGCCATTAAATCAGAGAACGATTTCACACAAAATAGTTAATAAAGAACAATTCACAAATGTCTTCTTTACATCAGCACAAATTTTAACAGTTGACTAGTGATTTCTCATTTTTTCCAACAAAAAATTTACAAAACCATTTTTTAGGGACCGCATCACATCTGAAATAAGTGGCTTTGAGGGTCTTATATGGCAGAAAATACCCAAAAGTAACATCATTATAAAAACTGCACCTCTCAAGGTGTCCAAAACTTCATTCAAGAAGTTTATTAACTCTTCAGGTGCTTCCCAGGAATTAATGGAATGTGGAAGGAAAAAATTAACATTGACGGTAACTTTTTTTCCCAAAATTTTACTTTGGACCCAAATATTTTTTTTTTTCAAAGGGTAACAGAAAAAAATGGACCTCAAAATGTGTTATGCAATTTCTCATGAGTACACCGAAAACCAATAAGTGGGGGGAAACCACTGCTTGTGCATATGGCAGAGTACCATTTTACTTTATGAATGTAAAATTTTGAATAGTTAGCGGCTGCCATGTGACGTTTCGAGAGTCCATGATGTGCCTAAAATACTCACAAATGACACCAATTTGGAAACTAGATCAGTCAGTGAACTTATTTAGATGCATGGTGAGCACAATATACCCCCAGGTGCTTCACAGAAGTTTATAATGTTGTGCCATTAAAATAAAAAAATCTAATTTTTCCCACAAAAATGTTCTTTTAGCCCCATTTTTTTTTTATTTTCACAAGGGTAAGAGGAGAAAATGCATCATAAAATGTATTGTGCAACTTCTCTTGAGTATGTTGATACCAAAAAAGTGGAGAAACAATACTGTTTGCTGTCATGGCAGGGCTTGGAATGGAAAAAGTGATGTTTTGGAAATCAGATTTTGATGAAATGTTCTGTAGGTGTCATGTCACATTTGAAGTGCCTCTGATGTGCCTAAACAGTGGAAACCTCCCACAAGTGACCTCATTTTGGACATTAGATCCCTCAAGGAATTTATATACGTTTGTGGTGAGCACAATGAACCTCCAGGTGTTTCACAGAAGTTAGTAACGTTGAGCCATGAATATAAAAAAAGTCATATTTTTTCCACAAAAATGTTCTTTAAGGCTACTTTCACACTTGCGTTTTTTTGCGCTGCGTTTGAGCGCACATGAAGCGCATTAAAAAAACGCATGCAAACGCTTGTAAACGCTGCAATATTTAGTCGAATCAGCATGCGCATTTCGACAAAAAAACGCAGCGTTTGCGATTTCATGCATTTGCGTTTTTTTGGCGCATGCGTTTTCTATTTGTCACATTATCATCTCTGTCTCCATCATCTCTGGCTCTATCATCTCTGGCTCCATCATCTGTCTCCATCATCTCTGCCTCCATCATCTCTGCCTCCATCATCTCTGGCTCCATCATCTGTCTCCATCATCTCTGCCTCCATCATCTCTGGCTCTATCATCTCTGGCTCTATCATCTCTGGCTCCATCATCTGTCTCCATCATCTCTGCCTCCATCATCTCTGCCTCCATCATCTCTGGCTCCATCATCTCTGGCTCCATCATCTCTGGCTCTATCATCTCTGCCTCCATCATCTGTCTCCATCATCTCTGCCTCCATCATCTCTGCCTCCATCAACTCTGCCTCCATCATCTCTGCCTCCATCATCTCTGGCTCTATCATCTCTGGCTCTATCATCTGTCTCCATCATCTCTGGCTCCATCATCTCTGCCTCCATCATCTCTGGCTCTATCATCTCTGGCTCCATCATCTCTGGCTCTATCATCTCTGTCTCCATCATCTCTGCCTCATCATCTCTGGCTCTATCATCTCTGGCTCCATCATCTCTGGCTCTATCATCTCTGACTCCATCATCTCTGCCTCCATCATCTCTGGCTCCATTATTTACAGAAAAATCGCATGCGTGCAAAAGCGCTGACGAGCGCAAAGCCATGCGCACGCCAGCGCCCCCATAGACTGCAATGTTATTTTTTGCGCATAGCATGCGCACACGTGCGCACGCGTTTTTTTATAGCGGTTGGGCGGAAAAAACAATGCAACATGTAGCGTCTGGCACGTATGGGCGCACACCGGGAAAATGCGCAGCGCACGACAAATGCACATGAACGCGTGCAAGCGCTAGACCCTGCGCCCGCCATGTTAAAGATAGGGGAACATTGCGCATGCGTCCGATAGCGCAAGATGCGCTGCGCAAAAAAACGCAAGTGTAAAAGTAGCCCTAGCTACATTTTTTTATTTTCACAAGGTTAACAGGGGAAAATGGACCCAACATGTGTTGTGCAATTTCTTCTGAGTACACCAATACCCCATATGTTGCTGTATAGTACTGTATTACTTAGCCATACAGCGAGACTCAGAAGAGAGAGAGCACTATTTTCCTCCTTGAGCGCAAATTTTCCTAGAACAGTTTGCAGACTCCATATACAGAGCCCCTAAGTGCTAGAAGTGCAGAAACTCCCCTCAAGTGACCCCATTTTGGAAATTATACCCCTTTGGGAATTTATCTACAGGTGTAGTGGCGATTTTGACTCCATGGGTGTTTTCCAGAAACAAGTAGCAATGGATGTTGCTGAGTGAAAACTGCAAACGGCCATTGTGGTGCCATTACGTTGTAGTCCCAGTATGTTGCAGTCACCAGTACGCTGTGACCCCAGCTCATGCTTCTGGCGACATGCACCCATAAATTAGGCTACAGAAATCAGGTCATCCTACAGAAATGCCAAACATATGCTAACTAAATGTGGTTTAGACATACTGTGGGGCTCAGAAGTAAAGGGTATTTGGATTTGGAAGTGCAGAATTTGCTGCATTTGTTTTGGGGGGTGAGGAGCCATTGTGCTTTTCCAGAGCCTTTGTGCTACCAGTAACGTAGAAGCCCACTATATTTCTGTTAACAGATGATGGACCTAGTGGGGACTTCCTTTTTTGTGGATTGATTTGAAGTTTTTGTTGGGAACATTTTACATAATATTTTGGATCACAAGGCGCTCTGCACTGAGCACTTACTTTGGGGTTTACATCTAAATCTCTACATGACATGATTCAGATGAGACCCCCAAGGGATCCATTCATTATAATGCAGAAGCAGAGTTATTCTGGACTCTGTCTGGCCTCAGTTTAGCAATGTCTTTCTTTTCAGAGGTGCACAAACATGTGGTCGACCTCGCTTTTATGTACGCCTAAAAAGACGAACACTGCCGGATCATAGGCTGCCAAACATCGTCCACCAGCCTTATTATAGGGAATTGTCCGCTGAGGGTTCCATCTGAATCATGTTTTTCAGAGATTTACACGGACACCCTGGTGTAAGCGCTCAACGTAGAGCACAGGATAAATGTGCGCCGAGTGTTACTGCGATCTTGGGAGGCAGAATGAACAAATCAACAAAAGGTGAAGAACTGGTTTTATTTATTTTTTACTCCATTCCTCGCGCAATATAACTGATTAGACGACTTTATTCTTTGGTGCAATTACAGCGATACCAAATTTATATTTTTTTTGTTTTGGCGCTTTTACACAATAAAAACTATTTTATAGAAAAAATAATTATTTTTACATCACTTTATTTTGAGAGCTATAACTTTTTTATTTTTCTGCTGATGGACCTGTGTGGCAGCATGTTTTTTGCAGGACAAGATGACGTTTTCAACAGTACTATTTTTATGTTGTTTGTTCTTTTGATCACGTTTTATGATGATAAAGCATAGTTTTTTGCCAAATTTTTTTAAAAGTGTCACTGAAGGAGAAACTAATGGGACAGTTTTATAGGTCGGGATGTTCCGGACACGGCAATACCAAATAAGTGTACTTTTTTTTATTTTTATTTTTTACATAAATGAATTTCTTGGATTAATAATTTTTCTTTGTTTTTTGTTCTTTATTTTTTTTATATTTTTACAATTTTTATTCACTTTTTCACATTGTCCTAAGATGGGACATCAACTGTATAATGACAGATCGCTGATTTAATACTCTACAATGTTTCTGCACTGCAGAGCATTAGAGCGGTGTCTGTCATTCTGGGAGGAGACAAGTAAGCTCGTGCTCTCAGAATTAGCTGACAGGCCACCGTCCCTGACATCACCATGGAGACCATCAACACAATGCGATTATATCGCTCACTCCCTCTGCGATGTCGCTGTCACTATCAATAATGACAGTGGCATCACAGGGGTTAAACGTTCGCGATCAGTGCTAGCACCAATCGTGAGCATCAATGCAGGGTGTCAGATCTCACATAGAGTTGACACCCGCACTCGATCACGGCGGAACTCAACATGAACCCGCTCGATCACAGATATACGGCGGTTTGCAGGATCAAAGCTCCGGCAGGTCGGGAAGAGGTAAAGGAGATTTGTCAGTGGTGCAGCAATTGTGGTGAAATTTGGGATAAACCGCAATATCCCACAATTCCAAGAAGCGCCCTCACCTGCTTCTTGAAAAGTGATTGCGAACACTTCTGAATTGCCTCAAAATTGTCTATTTGTGGCTAGATTTTGTCTCTCCTGACCAAGTACTTGGTCTCTTCCTTCCCTATGGCACACTTTTCTCAGAGCATCCAGAATTCTTTGTACCTTTGGTAGATGACTACACCAGTCACGGCTGAAGACCACAATGTTATCAAGGTAGGATGCAGCATAATTCTTATGTGGAGCTAGGTTCCAATCCATAGTCCTCTAGAAGGTAGCTAGGTCGACCAGCAGTCCAAAGGGCATTCTGGTGTATAGAAAACACCCATTAGGTGTCTAGAAGGCCATCTTCTTCTTGGCACTCTGGGATATAGGGATCTGCAAGCAGCCCTTCATCAGGTCAAGGGTGGTAATGTACTTCGCGAGTCCAAGTCTCTCAATGAGTTCATCAACGGGGGGCATCGGATACGTGTCAAAACCGAACATCTCATTCAGCCTGCGGTAGTCGTTACAAAACTGCCACTCACCGACGGGCTTCGGCACAAGGACGATGGGGCTTGACCATCCACTTTTTGACTCCTCTATCACTCACGTCGAGGTCTAGCATTCTCTTCACCTTGTTTGATATTACCTCACAGCGTGTTTGAGAATTATGTAGGGCTTAAGGTTCACCCTTACATGCAGCTGTGTCAAAATGTCATGCTCCACCACCTGCATATGCCCTGGCAACTCTGAGAACAGAACAAACCAAAGAGCAATAGCGTAAGATCCTAGACAAGAGAAAACCATAGAGAACAAGGATCAATAAATCTAACTTTTATTGAAACAAAGTTAAAAACATGTTCAAAATTGTAGACAATAATATTCCAAAAAATGAAAAAAATAAAAAAAAATGGGTGATCATCAGGGAAAATTATTAAAGTGTATCCTAGTAGACCCTAAGACCCTAATTGTCCCAATATACTCATACCCATTGAAAAAGTAAACAAAAAATGGTAAAAGCACAATATTTATGTCTTCATTAATGACAATCTCAAAGCTATAGAAGACTTAGAAAGATAGGTTATATAGACAAATAAATTTTAAGCCTGTTATAGTGTGTGTGTTCAGATAGTTAGTAGTACCATAAAAATCAGCAGAAAATGTGGGTAGACAGGATGAAATAGTCATAAAGTCAAATATTCATCTCATTGTCCCACAAGAATTCATAATCACAAACAACATGAAATCCCCTTATCAGCACCAATCAAAAATCATTCATAATAGGACTATACGAAATTGTCTGCAGTACAGCAAAAAATCAAAAAAATTGTGAGTATATACAGTATGATATGGTAGTCATGTACTTATCTGGCTGCTGAAGTATGTCAGCTTGATGACAGGGATTCCCATGCAAGTTCAGGCCTCAATCAGGCATCCACAATAAGTAGCAACATCCCATTTTAATGCCCTTCATAATCACAAATAGTGTTGAGCATTCCGATACCGTAAGTATCGGGTATCGGCCGATATTCGCTGTATCGGAATTCCGATACTTAGTTCCGATATTTTTCATATATCGTATACCGGAATCGGAAGTTCCCATAATTCTTTGAGAGGCAATGTGATTATAGTCAGCCAATGAGGAATCCTAAGAAGTGTGGGCACATCCTGTACTGCTGCGGTCATGTTAACTAATGGCATAGCTGTGATTGGATGTTGAAACGATGTCAGAATGCACTATAAAAGGCGCCGCCGCCATTTTAGCGTCACTGTGCTGTGAACTCAGTTAGGGAAAGAACGCTGCACTGCTGACTCTGAGGGACAGTTAGAGATTGCGATTTAGTGTACTGTGCTTTAGGCAGGCTAGTTTACCACCGGCTGTGTAAAGCTTCCTTTTGCCTGCAGTGTTGTTTTAACAGCTCTGCAAGGTGTGTGTGAGTGCAGGTGACGCTGCAGTTTGCTCTGTATGCAACGCTGTCTGTAGGCATCTGCACGTGTCACTCACAGACTATTTTTTTTTTTCTTCAGTGTAATTCTTGCTGCTCCATGTAATTGAAATAATAGTGTGACGCGCTTCCATCCGTATCCAATACATTGGTTGCAAACACTATAGAAGTCCACGAAGGAGCCTTTCACAGCAAGTGAACAGTTGTGTTTCAGTGTTCACTGCAGTCTGTGTTTTTTTTTTTTGTTTTTTTTTGAGTGCAGATCACGCTCCAGTTACTTCAACTACCGCTGCGTGTACTCTGCTGAGCGTCTGTCACTGGCTCATCCTTGTAATTTTTCAAAAATTGCTGCTGCTTTCTTCTATTTAAAATTTACAAAAATCTATTAGTGTGACGCTCTTCCATCAAAATACAATACATTGCTTGCAAACATAATAGAAGTCCACAAAAAGGCCTTTCACAGCAAGTGAATAGTTGTGTTTCAGTGTTCACTCTAGTCTGAGCTTTAATTTTTTTGTAGGAGTGTAGATCCCGCTCCACTTACTTCAACCACCGCAGCGTGTACTCTGCTGAGCGTCTGTCACTGGCTCATCCTTGTAATTTTTCAAAAATTGCTGCTGCTTTCTTCTATTTAAAATTTACAAAAATCTATTAGTGTGACGCTCTTCCATCAAAATACAATACATTGCTTGCAAACATAATAGAAGTCCACAAAAAGGCCTTTCACAGCAATTGAACAGTTGTGTTTCAGTGTTCACTCTAGTCTGAGCTTTAATTTTTTTGTAGGAGTGTAGATCCCGCTCCACTTACTTCAACCACCGCAGCGTGTACTCTGCTGAGTGTCTGTCACTGGCTCATCCTTGTAATTTTTCAAAAATTGCTGCTGCTTTCTTCTATTTAAAATTTACAAAAATCTATTAGTGTGATGCTCTTCCATCAAAATACAATACATTGCTTGCAAACATAATAGAAGTCCACAAAAAGGCCTTTCACAGCAAGTGAATAGTTGTGTTTCAGTGTTCACTCTAGTCTGAGCTTTAATTTTTTTGTAGGAGTGTAGATCCCGCTCCACTTACTTCAACCACCGCAGCGTGTACTCTGCTGAGCGTCTGTCACTGGCTTATCCTTGTAATTTTTCAAAAATTGCTGCTGCTTTCTTCTATTTAAAATTTACAAAAATCTATTAGTGTGACGCTCTTCCATCAAAATACAATACATTGCTTGCAAACATAATAGAAGTCCACAAAAAGGCCTTTCACAGCAAGTGAACAGTTGTGTTTCAGTGTTCACTCTAGTCTGAGCTTTAATTTTTTTGTAGGAGTGTAGATCCCGCTCCACTTACTTCAACCACCGCAGCGTGTACTCTGCTGAGTGTCTGTCACTGTCTCATCCTTGTAATTTTTCAAAAATTGCTGCTGCTTTCTTCTATTTAAAATTTACAAAAATCTATAAGTGTGACGCTCTTCCAGAGGACAGCGTTTGTTGGCCAGTTGTGAGTCTGCAGCACATGGTTGATTTCATGCTGCACTGCCTGAGAAACGACCGCCGCATCGGCCACATTCTCACCACATCAGATTATTGGGTGTACACCCTCCTAGACCCTCGTTACCGGGACAACTTACAAAGCCTCATCACACCGTTGAACCGGGACCGTAAAATGCTGGAGGACCAAGACACACTGTTGAAATCCATAATGTTCTCCATTCCAGCCGAGAGCGCTGCTGCTGCTACTGCTTTACAAAGCAGCTCTGTGCGTCGAGGCATTGTAGACACCTCTGCAACAAGAGGGAGCACAAGCAGCGCCTCTGCACAGGGCAAGAGCTGTATGTTACAAATGTGGCGAAGTTTTGTGACAGCGCCACCAAGGTGTACACCATAGTGATGGGAAATCTAGTTAATTTTGTTGATTAGTTCACCATGAACTAGTTCACTGAAAAGATTAGTTCAAAAGATTAGTTCATTTAGTTAAGTTCAGTTTTTCTCCACCCTATCCTGTGAGGAGCTGATAGGAAATGCATCATGTGACCTCTGAACTAAATGAACTAGATGAACTGCTGAACAAAATGTTCTATTGAGAATGACTCAGGACAGCCTAGTTCAATCTGATGCCTCTCACTGAGCCCAGCAGTGCCACATAATGATTGTGTATGAGGGGGCTGAGAAGCAGTTCAGCATCCACCATTTTAAGAACAGAACAGGGGTCAGTGTTAAAGATTTTAGCAAGACTGATCTTCTAGGCTAGAGGCATGAACTACACACAGAAACACTCTCTCTTATACACACATATGAGCTGTGTCTGTGTACTGTGTGTGCAATTTCATTTTTTATTAATAATATTATTATTACTGCTATATTTGTATTTGATGTGTGGTATGCCTTGGAGGTGCTGGCTTGCCCTGCTGCCAGTGTATTATCTGAGCGCGTCTTTAGTGCTGCAGGTGGTTTACTAACAGACCGTCGCATGCGACTATCCTCAGACAATGTAGACCGGCTTATTTTTCTGAAAATGAACAAGGCATGGATCTCACCTGAATTTGCCTGTCCGTTTTCAGATTAAATAACTGTTTGCCAACGTTTTCCAAGTCTCCTGTTATGTTCATCTTTCTACCACCTGAACTCTACTCCCTGGGCTACAACACTGCCAGTCACAGGGGAATGATCATTTACAAAACAAAATGTTATCCCCAACAAATAGTAGCGCAACGACTCCAGTGCCCACTTTATCGCCAGGCACTCTCTCTCTACAATGCTGTCTCTGTTTTTTGATGGAGTAAGTTTTCGACTCAGGAAACTAATGGGATGCTCCTCCCCGTTAAGCTCCAGTCCTGAGACAACACGGCACCCATACCTACCTCTGACGCATCAGTCTGGACAATGAATTCTCTTTTGAACTCGGGTGTGCTCAAAACTGGTGACCCACACAGTGCCCCTTTTATTGCGCCTGTTGATGACCCCTTGCTGATTTATTAACCGGCTACACCAGATCCATGGGTATTCTCTCAAACTGGACCTCTAAAATTTTTAATGGCACCAAGGGACTCACTAAATGAGGCTGAGGACTGTGTACCTGGCGCATGCGACAAGAGTTACAATACCGTTTAACTTCTTGATAGACCCCCTGCCAGTAAAACCGTTGTATAATTCTGTGTAGGGTTTTCTTTTGGCACAAATGTCACCCTAGTACATGCGCATGCGCTAAGTCCATTACCAACCTCCGATATGACTGCGGCAGCAGCAATTGTTAAAAAATTTCAACATGTATTTTATAAACCTGATACAGCAAATCTTGGTTCAGCTCTAATTGTTGAAATACTGTAGCTGCCCCGGGGTGTTGGGGTTCCCCATTGACAACCAGTAAATTTTCACGGGCTAGACTCAACGTAGGGGCGCGGAGTTGCGCCTTAACAAATTTGTCACCTGTCACATTTAAGTATTACAATTCAGGTCCCGGTGTCAAATCTTCCATCTCCCCAAGTAACACTTCGATAGGAGAGGGGTTTTCCTACTCCACCGAAGGCAAAGGCAATACTGCCCACTGCACACATGTGTTATGCATAGTGAGACTGATAGTAGCCAACAAAGTAGCTAACAAAGGCCACTTGTGATGGCCCTATCAGCGTAGGACCAATGCTACTCAAAAGATCTGCCATGATCCTGGACAAAATCTTGATATAATGGTCAATGAGTGAGAATGTACGATAGGATCCAGGCAGATGTGAATGTTTGTTTGGTTTTAGTAGCAACTTCATGTGTGACATGTTTGAATGGCTGGGCAACCCTCCTGTCTCCAATATATGATTGAAGGTCCTTACCAATGTGGACGGGATATCCTCACTCAATAATTTAAATAATTTGGCTGTAAACCCGTCAGGTCCTGAGCTTTCCCGTATTTAAAGTAACTTATCGCCGCTGTCACTTCCGTCACCTCAATTTGTTTTTTTAAAAGGAGAAGCTGATAGTTTGTGATGGATGGTAACCGTATTCCATCTACAAAGGTGTTACCCTCCGCACTATCCGTATGTTCCACCTTATATAAGTCTGAGTAGTATTCTTGTAGAATGGTGTTTATGGTTCGAGGGTCTGTGTTCATGATCCCATGTTTATTCGTAAACGCTGTAATATGTTGATGACGAATGTGATTTCCTTTCGCTAGTCGTGCTAATAGTCTCCCTCATTTGCTACCATAACGATATACATCGGCTCTATAATTGTTATTACTGCTTGTCTCTCGTCGATATACCCATACGTGTAAGTCAGCCTTAGCCTGCTTACATCTATTTTTAACCTGTGTTGATGAACTTGTCTTGTTTGCCGTGTACCTATCGCGTAATATCCTGCTAGCCTGCGATTAGTTTGTCGCGATCTTCTTTTTTAGCGTTGTCTGATAACCTATTAGTTTCCCGCGCATTACTCCCTTCCCTGCTGCCCATAAAAGTTCCGGCCTATCCCTAGTATCTCCATTATCCCTTACATATTAAAAACACCATTGCTTCACGTGATGTCGAAACTTCTCATCCATTAACAAATAGGTCGGGAAGCGCCAAGTTTGGTTTGGCCCCATCTGCACCATATCTGGCAGGGTCACTGATACGGGCGCGTGGTCATATTTAGCGACGTTGTGCACATCTGCCTCTTCCACTCCCCTTAATAACTCGTGTGCTAGCAATATATAATCTATTCTGGACCAAGAGTCATGTTGCGCCGAATAGAATTAATATTCACTGCCATCTGGGTTCAGGTGTGTCAAAATGTCTACAAAGTTACTCGTGTCTAGCAAGGGTTATTATAAACGTGTGTCATGTGAGATCGCACATTCATTCGCATCGACCTACAGTTCTTCACTGTTTAGATTCACCATATTTAAGTCACCACCATGGGTGGTTTTAATGCTCTCCTATCGGCCTGATATGCTTGGATACCTGGGATAAATTCAGGAACGTCTCCAAACTCCCTACTCACATGTCAGCGCAGGAACCGTAAGAGGGAACGTGCTTGTTTTGTTGCGCATAGGTGGAGTTTTATACAGTAAATGATTACTGCTGTCTTATTTTTTGCATCCCAAGGGCAGAATAAGTCTGCGTAACGTTACATTTTACAGACACTCATATAATAGACACACGCTACCCTAACCGTGACACAAGGAAGGTATTGTTGCCGGATAAAGCCGCCATTTTAGCGTCACTGTGCTGTTAATTCTGTTTGGGACAGAACGCTGCTCTGCTGACTCTGAGGGACAGTTAGAGATTGCGATTTTGTGTACTGTGCTTTAGGCAGGCTACTTTACCAACCGCTGTGTACATCTTCCTTTTGCCTTGCAGTGTTTTTTTCACAGGTCTGCAAGGTGTGTGTGTGAGTGCAGGTGATGTGCTGCAGTTTGCTCGGCATACAACGCTGTATGTAGGCATCTGCACATGTCACTCTCACACTCTTTTTTTTTTTTTTCTTTAGTGTAATTCTTGCTGCTCAATTCAATTGAAATTATAGTGTGACGTGCTTCCATCCGTATCCAATACATTGGTTGAAAACACTGTAGAAGGACACAAAAAGCCCTTTCACAGCTAAGAGTTGTGTTCACTGTAGTCTGAGATTTTAATTTATTCAATTTTGATCACGCTCAAGTTACTTCTTCAAGCAATGCTGCTTGTACTCTGCTGAGCGTGTCTTACTGCCTCATCCTTGTCATTTTTCTCTAATTGGTGTACATGTACATCAAAGTAGTCTTCATTTTGATTGAAATCCAAGCAGGTACCCAGACACTGTATGGCTGCTTTTATACGGTGGACTGGCTCCAACATTCAATAACACTTAGGCTGGAGTCACACACAACCACAAAAAATCGGTCCGTTTTAGACGGTCGACAATCGGATCAAAATAAAAACATCACACATCCTTCTGGCATCCGATTTTCCTTCAAAGATGCGATTTAATCGCATGTGTGTGTACCTTGTAACATCCGATTTTCATCCGACTTGCGAGATTTTCTCGCAGGCTTGCAAAACTGACATATAATGGATCCAAAAGAATAGTATTTAAATGCCAAAAGAAAGAATAGATATATACACATAGAGCACATATATATATATATATATATATATATATGTCATTGTGACATATATATATACATATATTTATAATTCTTACACTTCTACATACTGTTATAGCCGCTAATTCAATTGCCGGCTTCAGTGAAATTACAGAAGCCGACATGAAATGATACATTGTTTCCACACATTTAACCATGTAATTTCATGTTTTTTTATATATATGTTTGAAACATACAATTACATGAGTATATGTGTGCTAAATTTCAGACATGTAGGGGTTAATTAAAGGTGTAAATTCGTTGAAAAAAAATGCGTGGGCTCCCGCTGTATTTTCTCCACCAGACAGACAAAGCAAGCGAGTGGGGGCAGATAATAATAGCCTAGGGAGGGTACATTTTTTTTGTGCCCCCCCTGGCTACTAACATCTGCCCCCAGACACCCCAGAAAGGGCAAATCTCTAATTAGATTCGCCCTTTCTGGCACTTTGCCCGTCTATTCCCATTGCCCTGTAGCGGTGGCGAATGGGTTAATAATCTGGCGTTAATGTCACCTTAGTATTGAAAGGTGACCTTAAGGCAGGTTAATAATTGATAGCTGTCAATTAGACAACTATCAATTATTAATCCTATTGTATGAAAGAAAAATCAAACACACACAGTTTAATAAAAAATAAGTTTAATTAAATAATCACACAGTTTTTGACAATATTTATTTTCCTGCTAAAACCATTTCCTGTAATAAAAATAAAATAAAAAAGCAAAATTATACTTACCAATCCGATGTACAGTCAGGTCCCACGGTGTAATCCATCAGAAAGGGTTAACAGGTTACAGGTCGCAGAGAGCTAATAATGCTGTCTCAGACCTGTATTCCCCTGAATGAATAATTCCTCTCCCAGCGAAAGTAGAGGAATAGATTCATGAATGGAGCTTAATTGATTTATTGGCAATTTAACTTTAGTGACCTGACCTAAAGGGAAAGTGGACACAATCAATTAAGCTTCATTCATAAACACATCCTCTCCTGTCGCCAGGAGAGGAACTTATTCATTCATGAGCTTTGAGCTGAGCATGCAGGATTACTTGCACTGCTTGGCTCAAAGCTAGTTAACCCTTTGTGAAGGATTACAGCGTGGGACGTGACAGATCAGCGGAATAGGTAAGAATAATGTTGTTTTATTTTTTTTTCTTTATTTTAGGAGATCAATGGCTTCGCACGGATTAAGTGTAAAATAAAATATGGTCAAAAAAAGTGTTTTTATTTCATTAAAATTATTTATTCTTAAAGTGTGTGTGTGTTTTTTTATTTACTTCAATAGGATTAATAGTTATCTAATTGACAACTCTCAATTATTAACCTACCTTAAGGTCACCTTTCAATTGCAAGGTGACAGTAAGGTGAGATTATTAACCCATTCGCCACCGCTACAGGGCAATGGGAATAGACGGGCAAAGTGCCAGAAAGGGCGAATCTAATTATAGATTTGCCCTTTCTGGGGTGTCTGGGGGCAGATGTTAGTAGCCAGAGGGGCACAAAAAATGTACCCTCCCTAGGCTGTTATTATCTGCCCCCACTCGCTTGCTTTGTCTGTCTGGTGGAGAAAATACAGCGGGAGCCCACGCATTTTTTTTCAACGAAATTACACCTTTAATTAACCCCTACATGTCTGAAATTTTGCACAAATACACTCATGTAATTGTAAGTTCTAAACAAATATCAAAATACAGGAAATGACATGGTTAACTGTGTGGAAACAATGTATCATTTCATGTCGGCTTCTGTGATTTCACAAAACCCGGCAATTGAATTAGCGGCTATAACAGTATGTAGAAGTCTAGGAACTATAAATATATGTATATATACATGTCACAATGACATGTATATATATATATATGTGTTCTATGTGTATATATCTATTCTTTCTAGTCTTTATTAAAGCTGTCAGTGTGATTTTACAGTATAGCCGGGGATGAATTGCCGGCTTTTCTAAAGGACACCGATGCGATTTCATCGCAAGTCACACAGTGTGGTCCGTTTGTAATCCGATTTTTCATCGCTCCCATAGACTTGCATTGGCGATTGTCGACCGACAATCGGTGACAATCGCAGCATGCTGCGATTGTACACGGACGTTTAAAATGGACCACAAAAAATCGGATACTGGGAGCTGCTCCATAGATTAACATAGGTCCGACTGCAATGCGATTTTTCATCGCATTGCAGTCGTCCGATTCTGTCGCCAGTGTGACGCCGGCCTTAAGATGCAATCGGGCACCTTGTCAAGGCCCAATCCTCTTCTCCCTCTGATATAATAATAATAATAATAAACTTTATTTATATAGCGCCAACATATTCCGCAGCGCTTTACACTTTAACAGTTTCAAAACACAAGTCATAGGTAAAACGTTAACAATACAATAATTAAAGTAAAATAAGCCGACCCTGCTCGTGAGAGCTTACAATCTACAATGAGGTGGGGGAGATACTAAGTACAGGTGTGTATATATAATGGTGCATTTCCAATGATGGTCCAGCCATCTTGAGGGAGTGAGGCATGGATGGAGATAGTGAATGGGCTCCACATACACACTTAAACATAGAACGACTTTGGTTATTGAATGTGATAGGCCACTCTGAACAAATGTGTTTTGAGGGAGCGCCTGAAACCAGGCAAATTGTGGATAGTCCTAATTTCTTGGGGTAGAGCATTCCAGAGGATTTGCGCAGCGCGGGAGAAGTCTTGTAGTCGGGAGTGGGAGGTACGGATTACTGCAGAGGTTAGTCGAAAGTCATTTGCAGAGCGCAGCAGTCGGTTAGGCCGATAGATAGAAATGAGGGAGGAGATGTAGGGGGGTGCTGCACTGTGGAGAGCTTTGTGGGTGAGAACCAGTACTTTGAATTGGATCCTATAATGAATGTGCAGCCAGTGTAAGGACTGGCGAAGAGCGGACGCGTCGAGTACCGATTAGCCAGATGGATGACCCCGGCTGCTGCATTAAGGATGGACTGGAGAGGGGATAGTCGAGTAATGGGGAGGCCAAGTAATAGAGCATTGCAGTAGTCCAGGCGGGAGTGGATCAATGCTACAGTGAGGGTTTTTGTTGTTTCCATGGTGAGAAAAGGCGGATTCTATAGATGTTCTTTAGGTGTGTAGACGTTAAATATCTAACAAACAGGTCATGCTGGAGAGACTTGCACCTACTGCCACTCAGGGTCTTCAGCTCCTTTGTGAGAAACTAATGTTTGGCCAGCCAGTATATCAAATAAAGTTCATGAGAAATGGGAACTGTGGTTGGCTTCACTTTTGGTACTGGCTGGGTGCTAATACCAAACCATGGTGTGGCATTCAATGGATATTCCTGGCTGGTTGGAGACAACCTCATTCCCACAGAAAAGTACCTGAAAGCTAAGGAGATGGTGGCCTCTCTCAACATGAAGGAGTTTGCTTGTTGTCTAGGAGACCGACCACCCCTGCTGTGTACCTTGTCAACGTTGTGTTGAAGCTTGCAAGGATTAAGAAGAGGTTACAGTGGTAAGTCTGGTTTTTACTAAAGATCCTGCTGTGTATTATAGTTTTTATGTTTTAAAAAAAAATAATCTTAGGAATGTTAAATAAATTTGTTATTTTTTTGGTTAAATACAATGTATGTTATGAATGTTAAATAATTTTTTTTGGGTTTTTTTATAAAATAAAATGTATGTTATGAATGTTAAATAACTTTTTTTTTTTTTTTTCAGGTATTAGATCTACCGTAGCTAGTTGCTGATCGTTGACTCTACACCCCTCTCCCCAGAATGTTACTCGGGTTATGGGGAGAAAATCACCGCTATTCCAGACTGATTTAATGTTAATGTGTCTGGCTCTTACACAGCACACAGCACTTGATGTTAGTATATCTTTTTCCTAAATTATTTGTTACACTGCCCTTCTCACATTTTATTTTCACTTTTTTTTTTAAGCACAAGTTTTTTACACTTCCTTGTTCTGTAAGTAGACTTAATGGTTAAATGTTTTATACAAGTTTTTTTACACTTCCTTGTTCTGTAAATAGGCTTAATGGTTAAATGTTTTATACAAGTTTTTTTACACTTCCTTCTTCTGTAAGTAGGCTTAATGGTTAAATGTTTTATACTAGATGTAAATATGTAACATGTAAATTTTAGATTAAGATTTTGCAAATTAGTAGGTCCACACCATCAGGCTCTTTCGTCCCCTCTCCCTCAGAGTAGCGGTAATATATCGGACCCCAGGCTCGCCCACACAGTTCCTTGACCACTTCTCTGCCTGGCTGCCGCACTTTCATGTCCTCAGAAGTACCAACCCTTATCCTTGGAGACTTAAACATCCCCATTAAGAGCCCTACTTCCACACTCAAAACACATTTGTTCAGAGCGGCCTATCACATTCACTAATCAAAGTCATTCTATGTGTAACTGTGTGTGTGTGTAGCCCATTCACTATCTCCATCCATCCCTCACTCCCTGAAAATGGCTGGACCATCATTGTAAATACACCATTGTAATATAAACAACTGTACTTTGGAGCTCCCCCTCCTCATTGTAGATTGTAAGCTCTCACGAGCAGGGGCGCCTTATATTGCTTTAATTATTGTATTGTTAACGTTGTCACTTATGACTTGTGTTATGAAACTGTTAAACTGTACAGCGCTGCGGAATCTGTTGGCGCTATATAAATAAAGATTATTATAGTAGAGGCCCACTCAGTAGTGGTGAAGTGAACGGCGCAAATTGCGAGTTGATTGCGACTGATGCAGCTGATACTCCATTACTGCTGGCTGCTGCTCACACAACCGCTACAATATATGTAACGTGGAATTCCACCTGCTGGGTACGTCACATATGATGCGATGTTCAGGAAGGCAAAATCTGCGTTGCAGAGCTGCAATGCGAGATCTGGCCATGGTGGAACGTCGCAAGCTAGCGCACTGTAGGCGGACCTTGTGCAGCAGTGAATCAAGATCCGGATAGTCCTCAAAAAACTGTGGACGACAAAGTTTAGCACATGTGCCAGACATGGTATGTGAGTGACTTTGCCTAGGCCCAGACCTGCCATCAGATTTCGGCCATTGTCACACACTACCAAGCCTGGCTGGAGATTTGCTGGCAAAATACACATGTCGCTCTCTTGCTTTATGGCATTCCAGAGCTCCAGCACTGTGTGGCTTTGATTCCCCATGGAAATTAATTTCAGGACGGCCTGTTGACGTTTGGCCACGTCTGTCCTCATATCGGTCAACAGGCTCGCTGTCTGGGTGTTATGTTTGACACCAATCTCTCCTTCACCTCCCATATACAATCTGTTGCCCGCTATTGCCGCCTACACCTAAAGAACATCTCTCCCCAATCCAAGACTTCTCCCGCGCTGCGCCAATACTGTGGAATGCTGTACCCCAAGAAATTAGAACTATCCACAATTTGCATGTTATTGGGCGCTCACTCAAAACACATTTCTTCAAGGTCTTCCCTCTCCTAGTGTATCCTCACCCATCCCTGTAGACTCTGAGCCCTTGCTGGCAGGGTCCTCTCTCCTTCTGTACTTGTGTGTGCCTTGTATTGCTCATGTTTACTGTACTTGTCTATACTTGCCCCTCTTCACATGTAAAGCGCCATGGAATAAATGGCGCTATAAAAATCAATAATAATAATAGCGGCCTATCACCTTCACTAATCAAAGTCATTCTATGTGTAAGTGTGTGTGTTTGTAGCCCATTCACTATCTCCATCCATCCCTCACTCCCTCAAAATGGCTGGGCCATCATTCTAAATACACCATTGTATATAGACACCTGTACTTTGTATCTCCCCCACATATTTGTAAATTGTAAGCTCTCACGAGCGTGTGCGGATTATATTGCTTTCATTATTGTATTGGTAACGTTGTTAGTTATGACTTGTGTTCGGAAACTGTTAAACTGTAAAGCGCTGCGTAATCTGTTGGCGCTATATAACTAAAGATTCTTATTAAGCGTTCACGGGTCCATGTGGAGGTAGACCGTGACGGCTCCTGCAACGATGTTTCTGAGGAACTGGAGAAGGAGGAGTCAATGTGTACAGACTTGATTCCCGCAATCCTTGTAGTTGCCTGAACACGTACAGCGCCACTCGCAAGATCTGTACCCGGCTCCACAACATTGACCCAATGGGCAGTAAGGGAAAGGTATCATCCCTGGCCATGGGTACTGGTCCACGCAGCGGTGGTCAGGTGGACATTGCTACTGACGGAGTTTAGTAGCGCATGTTTAATTTTAACCTCAACAACATGGTTTTGCAGACCAGGGACGGCTTGCCTGCTGAAATAAAATCAGCTTGGCACATTGTATTGTGGGACTGCTAATGCCATTAAGTTCCGTAAACTGTCAATCTCCACCAGCCTGAATGACAGCATTTCAAGGGACAGGAGATTTGCAATGCCAGCATTCAGAGCCTGTGCTCGTGGATGGTTTGCCGAGATTGGGCCTACACCCGATACGCCACAACCTGACACCCACAGATAAACAAGCCATAAAATCTCTGAAAGATAACCCCAACATTATTATTAAACCAGCAGATAAGGGGGGTGCTATCGTTATTATGAATAAGACACAATCTATTGCCGAAATTCATAGACAACTGTCAGTTAACCTAACCTACAGACAACTAAATTGTGACCCTACATTTTACATCTGTCAAAAAATTGATCGTATCCTGACAAAACATCTTTAATTGATCACCATAGACTGTAAGACTATGACATTCCTTAATATTCAATACCCCATCACCCCTGTTTTCTACACACTCACAAAAATCAACAAAAAACTACATTATCCACCCGCATACCCTAGAGGGATAATTCTCCGTGTTCTACAGTATCACCCAAATGTTTAACATGTTGCCTAATTCCTATGTATATATATTCTTCACCCTATGTATATATTGTATATATTATACATTGTCATTGACTGTAAATTTTTCTATCTCTTCCAGCGACTATTTGATAAAGGCCACTGCGTTGCCCAAAACGTCAGTCAGTCGTCTCATAGCTATTTTCTTTTTTCACATCAAGTGTGCAATAAAATTTTCAAATTTAACCATGACATATGCAGTTAAACTTGTGCTGTGATTCTCTATAGACTGTACATCTTCAGTGTGTCTTTGTAACTCAACTACGTGTTTTCTACGCACTATTTTAGACATATTTGTGGTATTGAGGTTACTGACACTTTACCTCTTTTTACTTTTTGATTACACAGCTTGCATTTGACATAGCAAATATCATCTGCAAGTGTGTTAAAAAAGGACCACGCAGTGCAAGTCCTGGGAGCGTCCGTTTAGACTTTTGGAAGAGAAATCCGAACAGGTGCCAAAATGGAGGCTACAGGCAACAGAGTATGCAGCCTAACTCTCCCTCCTGTTTGTACCGTTGGGGCAATCGCTTCCTCAGAGCTGCTACCATCACCTTCCTGTTCCTCACGCCATGTTGGGTCTTGGACCTCATCATCTCCACTAACTTCTTACAACACCTGCTGCTGTTGGGTGGTCTGGCCACCACCATGCTCAACAGAAACTGGCACCTGAGTCTCATCATCATCAGATGCGTTCTGCGGTGTGCTGACCATCGGCACTGTCTCAACCGCCTCTTCAGATTCAGAGAGACACAGCTGTTGCGCATCACTGCATACTCCCTCTTCTTCACATTCCAGAATGCTGCTTGGCTGGGCCCCTGTTTGCAAACCAACAGATTCTGAGAACAGAAGCAGAGACTCAGCTGGCTCCTGTACAGAACTCTCTGACTGACTGGGCAATTTGGCAGGCGGTGAAGAGACAGATGGTTGCTCAACAGTGCTGTGGTCCTGAGAGGAGGTGGAAGCAATTGAAGTCGATGCATTGGACCCTGGGCTCCAACACCACCAGTTGTTGCCTGTAAGTGCTGTTAGCACAGTCAACACTTGCTCCTGTGTTACTGGTGTTGAGTAATGGCAGCTGTTCCCCTGCTGTGTGTACGACAAAAAGTCATGCTGCCTCCACCCTGTCCTCCTCTAATCCCTGGGCTCCAACACTGCCAGTTGTTGCTCGGAAGTAATTGGCACAGGTACTGACTCATGCCCACCCTGGTTACAGCACGACAGCTGTTTCCTGGCAGTGTCAACGTAAATTAGCCTGAAGTTGTCCTGTCATGTTGCATTCCGGTTATCCGACTCTATGGTGCCTGCAGTTTAGGTGATTCCTATGTGTGCTGTGGGATATGTAAATAAAGGCTCTTTCCGTTGTGAAAATAGGACAAGCACCCACTGTAGGACTGTGTGATTCGGTAACTGCAGACGGCTTGCGGCCTGTCAACTTACATTTTCATGGGTGCCTTATGGTACCCGTCCGCGTTCCAGTACCGTCAGCTGGTTCTCCACAGTGCCTTTGGCCTAGGTGCCTCCATCTCAGTATCCGAGTTCCAGCAACGTCTGCTGGTCCTTGGTAGTGCTTTGGAGCACAGGTACCTCCTGCTTAGTAACCGTGTCCCAGTAACGTCAGCTGGTCCTCGGTTGTGCCATTGGCTCTTTTCCTTCTGCTGCCCCTCCGGGTTCCAGCACAGTCAGCTGGTCCTCGTTACTTGCATTGGCTCTTGTACCTTATGCTACCCGTCCGGGTTCCAGTACCGTCAGCTGGTTCTCCGCAGTGCCTTTGGCCTAGGTGCCTCCATCTCGGTATCCGAGTTCCAGCAACGTCTACTGGTCCTTGGTAGTGCTTTGGAGCACAGGTACCTCCTGCTTAGTAACCGTGTCCCAGTAACGTCAGCTGGTCCTCGGTTGTGCCATTGGCTCTTTTCCTTCTGCTGCCCCTCCGGGTTCCAGCACAGTCAGCTGGTCCTCGTTACTTGCATTGGCTCTTGTACCTTATGCTACCCGTCCGGGTTCCAGTAACGTCAACTGGTTCTCGGAAGTTAGACGACCCTAAAGACCACCCCGAAGAAGATGACGACCCCAAGGACGACGAGCATCAAGCCAACCAGCCTGAACACCATCACAAAGAAGAAATATAAGATTACCCAGAAGAAGATCACCAACAGGAAAAATAAGGTTACGACAAACTACAAGATACAGAACAAGAGACAGAAGAACAATAAGCAGAAGATCAAAAAGCAGAAGAACATGAAGTATAAGACCAAAATGAAGAGCAAAATATATGCTCTAAATTCTAAGCAGAAGAAGACTAAGCAGTGTATGGGGGTGAGTCCGTTCCTCCTCGTGGTGCCCCTGGAAACTGCCTGCTGCTGCAGGCTAAACTGAACACGGACAAATACTGTTGTAATTTAAATCTTTTGTGACAGCAAGAACGGAAGGATGAAAAATTCATACTTTGACAGATTACAAGTACAGGAATCTCTGTCACAAATAAGAATATGATGAAGAAGATGAAGAGGAAGAAGATGAAAATGTAGAATATGAAGAAGAATAATAGTTTAATAAGAACAATATGAGTAATGTTAACAAAAAGATGAATAACAAGAAGTTTACGAAGAAGATAAAGAAGGTGAAGATGAAGAATAATTTTATGACAAAGATGATGCTGCTGAAGATTATGAAGGAGAAAGTGTGTCAAAAGTTAAAAAGGTGAAGAGCATGGAAGTTGTGAAACATACATATTTGCCAAAATAGAAAAAAGGTTAACAACATTGTCAATTTGTTAGTCAATCCAAACGTATTTCCAAAAAAAAAATTTTAATGCTATTCCATTGGATTGGGTTAAACATGTATGCCTTTAATGTCTCCTCAACCTCCCCCAATACATTCTACATTACTCTTTGTTGTTTTCCTTCATGTACAATTAACCAACAAGGCAAGAATGGGTTTTTTTTAATTCCGATATTTTGTTCCCATAGACTTACATGGGACTTCCGGTATCGGTATCGGGTATCGCCGATATTTTAATGGTATCGGCGATACCATTCCGATTCCGATACTTTTGGATATCGGAAAGTATCGCTCAACTCTAATCACAAACAAAATGGAATCCCCTTTCTCAGCCCCAATTAGAAATCATCCATATTATGTCTATACAAGATTGTCTTCAGTATAGCAAAAAATAGATGGTCAAGAATAAAAAATCTAAAAATTGTGAGTATATATGATGTAATAGTCATGTACTCATCTGTCTGCTGAAGTGTGTCAGCTCAATGACAGGGATTCCCATGTAAGTTCAGGCCTCAATCAGGCATCCACAATAAGTAGCAACATCCCATTTCAATAGCCTATCTTATCTTTGATTTGGCCATCACATCCCCTGATGAACCCCTAGGAATCCCCTGGGGGAGAAACGCGTTGGGCATTGAAATGGGATGTTGCTACTTATTGTGGATGCCTGATTGAGGCCGTGCAGGCTTACCTATGGGACCTACTTGTGCATGGCAATTCTCTCAAATAGGACCTCTATCACAGGCAACAGGACTAGTGAACTTCAGAACTGAGAAGAGGCTTTCTGGCAGGTGGGGCAGGAGCTACAATAATATAGGATGTCCCGGTAACATCCCGGCCAATAGAACCCCAGGCAATAGAACCTCCGCATTATCCTGTCCTGAGTTTTCTCTACACCCAGTTTTCCCTCCAAAACATGCGAATGGGCCATGTCTAAAACTCTCTGCCGGTAGGGTTCTGGAGCCAACAGCTGTTCCACTATCTAACCTCCCCCAGTTTGGTCACCCGTTACATAACTCCCCATTGACTGCAAAGTGTGGGATTCTGGTGTCTGCCCCCATCTCTTAAGCAGCCTCGTTACAAACATGGTCAAACGCTCCATTTAAGGTAAGGTCCTTAATTTGAGCAGTCCCAAAGTTTTCTTCAGACACTTCTAAATCGGGGAGGTTGGGCTCCTCGGTCATAATCTCATCCTCCTCTCCAGGAAGGACACACACAGAGGGAACTCCTCCATCTTTGGTTTTGATGGAGTTTTTTCCAGAGGGATCTGTACCTTGTCCGAGACACTCGGTACAGCCCCCTTTTGCCACAAATCCCAAAATAAAGAAAAATCCTGCACCAATATGACAGGATGTATCAATTACTTTACAACCCCAACCTCATGGGACTTGGTACCACAGTCTGTTCCCATGGTCACACTTGCCTCAGGGTAGTCCTTGGCGTCTCTGTGTATGCAATGGGAGCAAACGAGCTTGTCAGAGATCAAATGGTGGGAAAGTGCAGCACTGATCAGAGTCACCAGACTTCCAGAGTCCAAAAGTCCAAGTAACAAATCCCATAGGCTGACATGGTACATGCCTGCGGCCCCTCACTGAGTTCACAGTGCACACTACAGGCCGGATAGGTGTAATAGGAGCACGGCTTTCCTAGGCTGCAGTCCATTGGTTCAGAAGACATATGACACCAGGCGGCTACGTGTCCAGGATTGTGACACTGCCAACAGACTATGTCCTTAGTAAAAGGCTTTGGAGGACCCTCAGCGAGATTTGGACGCCCTGTTTGTGGCTCTAGACTCCCTCCATGGTGAGCCCTCCCCCTTTAAGTATTCCAGTACGGGGAAGTGACAATGTCCAGTTTCCCGAGGGATTTCTTGGCAACCTGGTACCGCTCTACTAGGCTAACAAGGTCACCCATGTTCCAAGGGTTGCACTGAGCAAGCCAGGTCTGTATTGGCCTGGGAAGGGAGTGGATGAATCTGTCCATCACCACACGCTTGACAATCTGAGCAGGATAAGAAAACTGGCTGCAACTACTTTTGGACTAGATGTAGCAAGTCAAACATCTGTGAGCGAGCAGGTTTGTCACCAGCATACGCCAGGGTTGGACTCGTTGTGCTCTAACTGACATAATTACTTCAAGGCATGCCAAGATTTCAGTCATTAACTTGGTGTATAACCAGCCGTGATACCCCGGGCTACCGTGTGGTGGACCGTGTACACGTTTCATTATATGCGGCAGCACGGTGGCTCAGTGGATAGCACTACAGCCTTGCAGCGCTGGAGTCCTAGGTTCGAATCCCACCAAGGACAACATCTGCAAGGAGTTTGTATGTTCTCCCCATGTTTGCGTGGGTTTCCTCCAGGTACTCCAGTTTCCTCCCACATTCCAA
Organism: Oophaga sylvatica; assembly: GCA_033576555.1. NCBI lineage: Eukaryota > Metazoa > Chordata > Amphibia > Anura > Dendrobatidae > Oophaga > Oophaga sylvatica. Next base: position 16,883 of record JARQOD010006531.1, on the reverse strand, counting down.
AAACATACAGATAGGGAATCTAGATTGTGAGCCCCATGGGGACAGCGACGATAATGTGTGCAAACTGTAAAGCGCTGCGGAATATGTTAGCGCTATATAAAAATAAAGATTATTATTATCTGTTGCCACTGCTCCTGCTGTTGTTTCTGCTGTAGCAGTAGCTTGTTCATCTCCCACTGCTGCTGCTGTGTCTGGACCAGGTGTTTGATTATGTCTTCCATGTTACCAGATGTCTCTCGCTGGATGTCTGCCTCCATCCAGGAAATTTAACATTCTATGTGGCAGCTGCACGTGTTCCTCGAATGCTGCCCATATTCGAAACACCATAGAATCATTGAAAGTTAGAGTTGGAACGGACCTCAAGGGTCATCATGTCCATCCATCTGCTCAATGCAACGCTGGATTCACTAAACCATCTCAGACAGATGTCTGTCCAGCTTCTATTTGAAAACTTCCATTGGAGAACTCACCACCTCTCATGGCAGCCTGTTCCACTCATTGATCACCCTCACTGTCAAAAAGTTTTTTCTAATATCTAATCTGTATCTTCTCCCTTTCAGGTTCAATCCATTGCTTCTCATGTTTCCATGTGCATATGAGAATAATGATGATCCCTATGCTGTTCCCTCTACACACTGAGTGATAGGTTAACCCACACAATTGCTCTCAGAGGTAGACACAGGAACACTTCTGGGATTAATCTTTTGCTGGTTTATTAAACATGGCATAAACCATTGCAGGATTTAACAAAATAAACATGGCTTTTCTGGCAAAACAAAAGATATAGCACAGTCCATATGCCTACGGCATTCGCCCACTCAGGATACAGTAAACCAGCTCCCGACTAGAGACTTTCCTGTCTCCAGACACACAACAGAGAAAAAAAACACAGTAGCTGGACATTTAAATTCACCAACCACACCCTTGGGGAGGTGGTATGGTGAGTGGAAGTCCCACCTATCTCTTACAGCCACTTACAAAAACCCAACCCTATCATGGCCGATTAACCCCCAACACATAACATGCTGTTAGAGAAAGTTCTGGGTTTCACATCATGGAAGATAGCAATCTTCATGACACATATCTCACCTCGGTTACAATGCCATTGACCCTGTCACAATGTATATATTGCACATTGGGCACATACTACGGTTGTATATATTGCACATTGGGCACACACTACGGTTGTATATATTGCACATTGGGCACACACTGCAGCTATGTATATTGCACATTGGGCACATACGGCAGCTGTATATTTGACATATTGAGCACACACTGTGGCTGTATATATTGCACATTGGGCACACACTGCAGCTATGTATATTGCACATTGGGCACATACGGCAGCTGTATATTTGACATATTGAGCACACACTGTGGCTGTATATATTGCACTTTGGGCACACACTGTGGCTGTATATACTGGGCACACACTGGGGCTGTATATATTGAAAACTGGAAACACACTGTGGCTGTATATATTGCACACTGGTGACACAGGCTGTTGGCTGCATATATAGCACATTGATGACACAAGCTGCTGGCTGTTGTCATGAGTGTGTCACATCCTCCTAAGAGAGATGGGATTAGAAGATCACTACATATTGTGAATCTCAGATCTTCCATTTAGCCTGTCTGTTTGTCCCATATTAATGGATTTGGTTTCCTTTGGTGCTGAAGAGGTTAGCAATAGAGTTGAGTGTGTGACCCGCACCACAATTGTGGGTGTCCAGGGATATGGGGTACTCGGAGCCGAGCCTGTAGATTTCTATAGGGGATGTCACTGGTAGCGTGGCTCGTTCCGTGTCCCTGGCGGTCAGGCGTTAAAGGGGGATTATTTACAGGGGATTTAGTAGATAACAGTTAGTGACGCCACCTGTAGTTGTCTGATCACTAAGACCAGCGCTGCAGTAGATCTCTGAGGGGATGTTGTGGCAGCTAGATGACGGGTCCCCCACAGGTGGGACTGGTCCCTCAAAGTCTATGGGATTAATGATGTAGGGTGCAAATAAATGAATCAGTCTCACACCATCCAGCGTCTTTCCATACCTTTTACTTGTCAGATGTTTAGGCAGGTCCCGGGGAGCTGTTGGGGTGGATGGATGATGCGTTTCGAGGTAACGGCTGAGCAGGTTAGAGGCCTCCTCTACTTCCAATATGATGAGTCCAACTAGCATAGAGCTAAGTTAACTCCGAATACTCCAGCTAACTCCATAGCTGTACTGCCCGGTCAGCATTGTGGTCGGAGCCTTCCATATAATGTGAGAGAGCTGAGTTCCTACTGTTGTCCTGCATCGACTCAAGGTTCCCACTCTCCCTGACTCCAGTTACGTACCGACATAGGCTTGTTCCTGTGACTGAAGTCCAGGAACCTCTGGTTTTTCTTATCACTACGCCTGAAGCTGTAGCGACACTTCGGTCCCCAGTGACCGGTGATCAAAGCAGGATAGTTCAATCCTTAAGGCACTTCTAGAATTCTTTTCCACTGCGCCCTTCGCCCTGCTCACACTCTCAATGTCAGCACTGACTAGACTAGGATAATATTCGGTTATCCGTACTAGCCTCCACTTTTGTACCGTCTCTCTGTATTGACAGGAATCTCGGCTCTCCAACAGGCACCAGTCCTGACTCCCTCCACACTCAGGAGAAGCTTTCAGACTCCACTGTGCTACAGGACACTCCCCTATACACCCCTGCTGGGTGTGTCTGAAGTGTATGTGAGTGATGTCGAGCCCTTAACCGTTACCTCTCCACTCATTCTCCTGGTATTGTGTGCCTTACATACCAGGGCTACACATTCCCCCTTGGTAAAATACAGCACTCCCGGGCTGTGAAATATAAAAAGAAAGACATTTTGTTCTGCATTAACAATAAACATTAAACTCTTCCCATCAGGGAGGTAAGAAATTCTTAAAATGTTGCATTATGTACAATGAACATAGAAAAATACAAAAACATACTTTCAATAAATATGTCATATCAAACAGTATTCTTGTGAAGGACCCGCACCAAACCTTCAACGTGGGTCCTGGGTGGGCTGCAGGACATCTGGCTGCAGACCTCGCTCAGTGCCACACCACACGGGTTTTATGTTCAGAGGTAATTGTTACAGTTTGATATAGAACCACGAGAATGCATAAAGTGCAACTATATACAATTTCAGTTCTGGGGCTGACATAGTCCACAGCCTCGAAGTCCATTATTCCTCCTAATTAGTAATGCACAATACCATAACAATACTTTTTACAATATTCACATAAGGTAACCTTTTTCTGGGTTAAATTACATTATTTTGCTAGAATTACTGTTGATATCGAATAGGTATCTTCCCTTTCGTGGTTCGCTCTATCTACGTGGAGTAGTTTCAGGTATATTGGTCTGTGATCTACCTGCTCTGCGTAACGGCAAACTATAGAACTGTCTCAATCTTTCTATGGATCTGGCAAGCGTACTGATGGCTGGGCGGTGTGAGTCAGCTTCACCAGGGGATCCCATAGCATGGGGCGCTGCTTCTGATGGTCCTTCTTGAGATTCTGTAGGCTGAGGTGTTACTGGAATAGGTAACCCCTGAACTGGCTCAACTGGCACCATGGGCACAACTGGAGGTAGAACTTCCTCTTGTGGCTGATAAAACTGCAACACCGGAATGATTACAGCATCTCCCAATCTGGGCCAATCCGCAGGGAAATCTCCCAGATCCGTGTGTATGACCTCTTCTTTTCTTTCTTCTCGATTGACGACAGGGTTCTCTTCACGAAGCTTTAAGGGTTCTGGGCACAATTTCAAATGGTCTCTAGACACAGTGGATATTGTTCTTCCTCCGTCCTTACTGATGATACAAACTTTTCTGTTGTCATATTTGGAATCTTGTACGACGTAGGGTTCTTGTTCCCACTGGTTGTCCAATTTGTGCATCTTCCTTTTTCTTTTCAATACCACTTCTCCAGGCATCAAAGGTTTGGCAGGAGCATTCCTGTTGTAAATATCTTCCTGTTTTTCCCGTGCCTTGTTGAGACTTTCTTCTACACAGACTTGCACTCGTCGGTATTGCTCTTGCCGATTGATGTCCCAGTTTTCAACGGCGTCATCTGCCTCCGGTTCTACCACTCCAAGTTCTAAATCCATTGGTAGTCTTCCGGGCCTTGCTCTCATAAGATAGGCTGGAGTGCAGTTAGTGGAACTTACAGGTATATGGTTATGCAAGTCAACCAAATCAGGTAGTAAGTCCGGCCACCGATTTCTGTCTTCCAACGGTATAGACTTCAACAAATCAAGGACAATGTGGTTCATTTTCTCGCAAAGGCCGTTGGTTTGAGGATGGTATGGTGTTGTTCTAATTTTCTTACACCCATACATGTGACAGAATTCCTTGAATAGGTCAGCCTCGAAAGCAGGTCCTTGATCAGTTAATACTTGCTCCGGATACCCATGCGGTCTGCAGAAGCTTGCTTGAAAGGTTCTTGCTGCCGTCACTGCTGTCTGATCCTTAACTGGAACAACCACCAGAAATCTAGAGTAATGGTCCACCATGGTCAAGGCGTAGGAGTATCCAGATCTACTTGGCGCCAATTTGACGTGGTCCAAGGCCACAATCTCCAAGGGACGAGTCGTCCGGATAGGCTGCAGGGGTGCCTTCTGACTACCGTAGTCCTTTCTTCTGAGACCACAGGGTCCACAGTTCCGACACCACCTCTCGATGGAGCTGCGCATCCCTACCCAGTAGAATCGGCACCTCAACAGGGTCTCCAGCTTTCTCCAGCCAAAGTGTCCTGCTTGATCGTGGTATGCCTCCAACACCATTTGGACGTCTGCCTTGGGAACCACTATCTGCCAGACCATCTCATGGGTCCTGGGGTTGACGTATCTCCTGCACAACTTCTCACGGTATAGGAACAATCGGCTTCTCTCGTTCCACAGGAGCTTTGCTGACATAGGTGCATCTTTTTCCAAGGAGGAACCTTCCTGTCGTAACAACTCCTTGATACGGCTGACCACTGGATCGCTGTCCTGAGTCTCTTTCCAGCTGTGATGGGGTAAGGGATTTAACGTTGCACCATGCTGCTTTCTGTAGACTCGCTGCTCGTGGACTATCCCATTTCGATGGAACGCAGGTAGCTCAATTTCTTCCAGGTCGTCCGATTCTTCTTCCGTGTCAGATTCATGCGGCATTCGGGACAATGCGTCAGCATTAGCATTCTTTCGGCCTGCCGGTACTTGATGGTAAACTGGTAATTGGACAACCGAGCCATCCAACACTGCTCCATGGCGCCCAGCTTGGCGGTTTCCAGATGCGTTAAGGGGTTGTTGTCTGTAAACGCAGTGAACTGGTTGGAGGCCAGATAGTGCTTAAATCTTTCAGTAATGGCCCAGACCAGCGCCAGAAACTCCAGCTTGAAGCTGCTATAATTTTCCGGATTCCTCTCAGTTGGCCTGAGTTTTCTGCTGGCATATGCGATGACTTTTTCTTGGCCATTCTGCTTCTGACTGAGAACTGCTCCTAAACCTTCATTACTTGCATCGGTGTACAGCAGGAACGGTTGGCTGTAATCAGGGTAGGTCAAGATCTCATCACCTGTAAGAATCTCTTTCATCTTTTGGAATGCTTCAGCCTGTTCCTTACCCCAATTAAAGGGAGGGTTTCTGCTCTTTAGGGATTGTCCTACTAGGAGGTCCTGTAAAGGGGCTGCCTTCTTCGTGTAATCTTTCACGAACCTTCTGTAGTAACCCGTGAGTCCCAGGAACTGTCGCACTTCCTTGAGGTTCTTCGGCTCCGGCCACTTCTGGATAGCAGTGACTTTCTCTGGGTCCGGCGCTACTCCTTCCGAACTGACGATGTGCCCCAAGTACTGTACCTTCTGTTTGAGTAGATGGCATTTTGAGGGTTTCAACTTCATCCCGTACCTGGACAGGGACTCAAATACTTCTGCCAGGTGCTTCAGATGGTCCTCATATGTCTTGGAGTACACGATGACGTCGTCTAGGTATAGCAGCACGGTTTCAAAATTGAGATGTCCCAGGCAGTTCTCCATCACTCTCTGAAATGTTCCTGGGGCACTGCTGAGCCCAAACGGCATTCTGTCGAACTCACAGAGCTCCATTGGGGTGGTGAAAGCCGTTTTCTCACGATCCTCCTCAGCCACAGCCACTTGCCAGTACCCACTAGTCAGATCGAGTGTAGAAAAGTAGTTAGCCGTTTTCAGAGCAGCTAATGATTCCTCTATACGTGGTAACGGGTATGCATCTTTATGTGTTATGCGGTTCACCTGCCTGTAATCCACACACATTCTCAAGCTACCATCTTTTTTTCTAACCAGGACTAGAGGTGCTGCCCAGGGACTACAACTATCCCTGATTACTCCGGCTTCTTTCATATCTCGCAACATTTCTTTAGCCTTCTGATAATGGGCTGGGGGTATAGGCCTGTACCGCTCTTTGATGGGAGGATGACTGCCTGTAGGGATATGATGTTGTACTCCCTTAATTATCCCAAAATCAAGTGGATGCTTGCTAAACACTTGAGCGTACTCTTGTACCACCCGTAATACCCCTTGCTTCTGGTGAGCGGGAGTGGTGTCCGTCCCAACATGGAGTTGCTGACACCATTCCGCCACCTGGGTTGCCGGGTCATCGTCCTCCGCTATTTGGCGGGAGTCTAAGGACTCAGCCGGGAGAATAGAATTATTGTCGACAACATGTAGTTTAGCAATGGTTGCATACCGGGGTAAGTTTACCTCATCATCTCCCCAGTTGAGGAGCCGTACCGGTACTCTTCCATTCACCACTTCCACTACTCCCCTAGCAGTCATAAGTGTAGGTCTATGTTCTGAATGGTGGGGTTCTACTACAGCTTGGTAGTTCTGTCCTCTCAGACCTATGGCTGCCCTGCACCAGATTATCATTTCACTCATTGGGGGTACCACAATGGGATTCGAGTCAGTGACCCGTACATTACCAATTTCGCCGTCTGTAAGCTTCGCTTGCTGCTGACACACCAGGGCCCGGATCTCTCTTTGGATTACTCCCTTTTGTCTTGGTCTGGCAATTTCAGCGAGCTGTTGGAGTAAAAACACAACTTCTCCCAGACAGTTACTGATAATGTTAGTACCCAAAATTATATTTAAACCGTTCTCTTCATTTACAGTCTTTACTACTAGAAGCCCCTGGTCTTTCAACTCCTCTCTGCCCATTTTCACATCCACACATTTTGTCCCGAGTACTTCTACAGGAAGACCATTAGAAGCATACACGGTAAAGTCAGGGCTCGGGGGTTTAAGACTGTCCATTGACCAGAACTTAGTATATAGGGCATCAGGTATTAGGGTCACCTGAGACCCAGTGTCTAACAATGCCGGAACTGCAATACCATCTAGAATGATAGACAGGTAGGGTCGCCCACCCACATACCTGCGGTTCCAGTCTAAGGGGCCTGACGGATCTCCTCCTGGGTTTGGCCCTCGGACCCAGGTTCTGCCCGTTTAAAGGACACTGTGGAGACATATGACCTTTCCGGTTGCAACGGTAACAGGTGATCTCCCGATGAGGAGGGTGTTGATCAGAGGTCGCTCCTGGGGGTGGCGTTGTCCTCTTTCGGGGGGGCGACGTCTTCCTTCTTCTCCGGTTCATCCACGGGACGTCTTCTGGGCAGTCAGCTAATAAGTAGAGTTGAGCGATACTTTCCGATATCCTAAAGTATCGGAATCGGAATGGTATCACCGATATCACTAAAATATCGGCGATACCCGATACCGATACCGGAAGTCCCATGTAAGTCTATGGGAACAAAATATCGCAACTAAAAAAAACCCATTCTTTCCTTGTAAACACTAAATATACACACATAGAATACATATATATATATATACATGTCATTGTGACATATATATATACATATATGTATAGTTTATACACTTCTACATAGTAAAATATCCTCTCATTCAATTGCCGGGTAAAGCCGGCTTCAGTGAAAAGACAGAAGCACCCGACATGAAATGACACTTGGTGTACATAGGGTTAACCATGTCTTTTCATGTCGTTTGCTATCTGATTTGCACAAACAATTAAATCAGACTATGTGTGCAAAATTTCACACCTGTAGGGGTTAATTAAAGGTGTAAATTCGTTGTAAAAAAAACGGACTTTTTTTGCTACGAATTTACACCTTTAATTAACCCCTACAGGTGTGAAATTTTGCACACATAGTCTGATTTAATTGTTTGTGCAAATTAGGCTGGAGTCACACACAACCACAAAAAATCGGTCCGTTTTAGACGGTCGACAATCGGATCAAAATAAAAACATCACACATCCTTCTGGCATCCGATTTTCCTTCAAAGATGCGATTTAATCGCATGTGTGTGTACCTTGTAACATCCGATTTTCATCCGACTTGCGAGATTTTCTCGCAGGCTTGCAAAACTGACATATAATGGATCCAAAAGAATAGTATTTAAATGCCAAAAGAAAGAATAGATATATACACATAGAGCACATATATATATATATATATATATATATATATATATGTCATTGTAACATATATATATATATACATATATTTATAGTTCTTACACTTCTACATACTGTTATAGCCGCTAATTCAATTGCCGGCTTCAGTGAAATCACAGAAGCCGACATGAAATGATACATTGTTTCCACACATTTAACCATGTAATTTCATGTATTTTTATATATGTTTGAAACATACAATTACATGAGTATATGTGTGCTAAATTTCAGACATGTAGGGGTTAATTAAAGGTGTAAATTCGTTAAAAAAAAATGCGTGGGCTCCCGCTGTATTTTCTCCACCAGACAGACAAAGCAAGCGAGTGGGGGCAGATAATAATAGCCTAGGGAGGGTACTTTTTTTTGTGCCCCCCCTGGCTACTAACATCTGCCCCCAGACACCCCAGAAAGGGCAAATCTATAATTAGATTCGCCCTTTCTGGCACTTTGCCCGTCTATTCCCATTGCCCTGTAGCGGTGGCGAATGGGTTAATAAGGGGTTAAAATGACCTTGCAATTGAAAGGTCACTTTAAGCCAGGTTAATAATTGATAGCTGTCAATTAGGCAACTATCAATTATTAATCCTATTGTATGAAAGAAAAATCAAACACACACACTTTAATAAAAAATAAGTTTAATTAAATAATCACACAGTTTTTGACCATATTTTATTTTCCTGCTAAAACCATTTCCTGTAATAAAAATAAAATAAAAAAGCAAAATTATACTTACCAATCCGATGTACAGTCAGGTCCCACGGTGTAATCCATCAGAAAGGGTTAACAGGTTACAGGTTGCAGAGAGCTAATAATGCTGTCTCAGACCTGTATTCCCCTGAATGAATAAGTTCCTCTCCCAGCGAAAGTAGAGGAATAGATTCATGAATGGAGCTTAATTGATTTCTTGCCAATTTAACTGTAGTGACCTGACCTAAAGGGAAAGTGGACACAATCAATTAAGCTTCATTCATGAAACACATCCTCTCCTGTCGCCAGGAGAGGAACTTATTCATTCATGAGCTTTGAGCTGAGCATGCAGGATTACTTGCACTGCTTGGCTCAAAGCTAGTTAACCCTTTGTGAAGGATTACAGCGTGGGACGTGACAGATCGGCGGAATAGGTAAGAATAATGTTGTTTTATTTCTTTTTCTTTATTTTAGGAGATCAATGGCTTCGCACGGATTTAGTGTAAAATAAAATATGGTCAAAAAAATGTGTTTTTATTTCATTAAAATTATTTATTCTTAAAGTGTGTGTGTTTTTTTATTTACTTCAATAGGATTAATAATTGATAGTTGTCTAATTGACAGCTATCAATCATTAACCTGCCTTAAGGTCACCTTTCAATTGCAAGGTGACAGTAAGGTGAGATTAACCCATTCGCCACCGCTACAGGGCAATGGGAATAGACGGGCAAAGTGCCAGAAAGGGCGAATCTAATTATAGATTTGCCCTTTCTGGGGTGTCTGGGGGCAGATGTTAGTAGCCAGGGGGGGCACAAAAAAATGCACCCTCCCTGGGCTATTATTATCTGCCCCCACTCGCTTTGCTTTGTCTGTCTGGTGGAGAAAATACAGCGGGAGCCCACGCATTTTTTTCAACGAAATTACACCTTTAATTAACCCCTACATGTCTGAAATTTTGCACAAATACACTCATGTAATTGTATGTTTCAAACATATATAAAAATACATGAAATTACATGGTTAAATGTGTGGAAACAATGTATCATTTCATGTCGGCTTCTGTGATTTCACAAAACCCGGCAATTGAATTAGCGGCTATTACAGTATGTAGAAGTCTAGGAACTATAAATATATGTATATATACATGTCACAATGACATGTATATATATATGTATGTGTTCTATGTGTATATATCTATTCTTTCTAGTCTTTATTAAAGCTGTCAGTGTGATTTTACAGTATAGGCGGGGATGAATTGCCGGCTTTTCTAAAGGACACCGATGCGATTTCATCGCAAGTCACACAGTGTGGTCCGTTTGTAATCAGATTTTTCATCGCTCCCATAGACTTGCATTGGCGATTGTCGACCGACAATCGGTGACAATCGCAGCATGCTGCGATTGTACACGGACGTTTAAAACGGACCACAAAAAATCTGATACTGGGAGCTGCTCCATAGATTAACATAGGTCCGACTGCAATGCGATATTTCATCGCATTGCAGTCGTCCGATTTTGTCGCCAGTGTGACTCCGGCCTTAGATAGCAAAGGACATGAAAAGACATGGTTAACCCTATGTACACCAAGTGTCATTTCATGTCGGGTCACCCGACATGAAATGACACTTGGTGTACATAGGGTTAACCATGTCTTTTCATGTCCTTTGCTATCTAATTTGCACAAACAATTAAATCAGACTATGTGTGCAAAATTTCACACCTGTAGGGGTTAATTAAAGGTGTAAATTCGTTGTAAAAAAAACGGACTTTTTTGCTACGAATTTACACCTTTAATTAACCCCTACAGGTGTGAAATTTTGCACACATAGTCTGATTTAATTGTTTGTGCAAATTAGATAGCAAAGGACATGAAAAGACATGGTTAACCCTATGTACACCAAGTGTCATTTCATGTCGGGTTCTGCATTTTCACAAAAGCCGGCAATTGAATTAGCGGCTATTATACTATGTAGAAGTGTATGAACTACAAATATAAATATATATATATATGTGTCACAAATTCAATGACATGTATATATATATATATGAGGTGTAAAATTGCTGAAAAAAAATGCGTGGGCTCCCGCCCTATTTTCGCAACCAGACAGACAAAGCCAGTGAGTGGGGGCAGATAATAATAGCCCAGAGAGGGACCATTATTTTTGCCCCCCCCCGGCTACTAACATCTGCCCCCAGACACCCCAGGAAAGACAAATCTATAATTAGATTCGCCCTTTCTGGCACTTTGCCCGTCTATTCCCATTGCCCTGTAGCGGTGGCGAATGGGTTAATATGGGGTTAAAGCCACCTTGCTATTGAAAGGTGACCTTAAGCCAGGTTAATAATTGAGAGCTGTCAATTAGACAACTATCAATTATTAATCCTATTGCATGAAATAAAAATAAAACACACACACTTTAATTAAAAATCATTTTAATGAAATAAAGACACATGTTTTTGACCATCTTTTATTTTACTGCAAAAACCATTTCCTGTAATAAAAATAAAATAAAAAAGCAAAATTATTCTTACCTATCCCATGCACAGTCAGGTCCCACGGTGTAATCCTTCAGAAAGGGTTAATGTTTACTGCAGGGACCGCAGCTAATGCTGCAGCCTCACAGTAAACCCCAAATGAATGAGTTCCTCTCCTGCCTGACAGGAGAGTAAAGGCTGGGTGTCACATAACGATACACCAGCGATCCCGACAACGATATGCACTTGTCAGGATCGCTGGTGTATCGCTACATGATCGCTGCTGAGCTGCCAAACAGGCAGCTCAGGCAGCGATCTGGGACAGCGACACTGCGGGTAACATCGCTTAAGGGCCCGTCTCACATAGCGATATCGCTACCGAGATCGCTGCTGAGTCACTAGTTTTGTGACGCAGCAGCGAGCTCACCAGCGATATCGCTGTGTGTGACATTCAGCGACGATCAGCCCCCTGCCGGGTATCGCTGATCGTCGCAGAAATGTCAGGACCTTTTTTTGATCGCTGGTTTCCCTCTGACAGGCACGCATCGCTGCGTGTGACAGGCGGGAGACCAGCGATCCGCTGGTAACCAAGGTACACAGCGGGTTTCCAGGCACCGCGCAGCGCTTGGAAACCCGCTGTGTACCTTGGATACCAGCTCCCTGCATCAGGGCGCTGGTATCCAAGGTACACAGCGGGTTTCTAGGCACAGCCCCGCGCCTGGAAACCCGCTGTGTACCTTGGTTACCAGCGGATCGCTGGTCTCCCGCCTGTCACACGCAGCGATGTGTGCCTGTCAGCGGGAAACCAGCGATCAAAGGTCCTGACATTTCAGCGACGATCAGCGATACCCGGCAGGGGGGCTGATCGTCGCTGAATGTCACACACAGCGATATCGCTGGTGAGCTTGCTGCTGCGTCACAAAACTAGTGACTCAGCAGCGATCTCGGTAGCGATATCGCTATGTGAGACGGGCCCTTAAGTGGAAAGCTTAATTGATTGCTTTCCACTTTCACTTCAGGTCAGCCAGGGACACAATCAGTGACGTCAGAGGGAACTGATTAACAAAAATAGGGGTTCCCTTCGAAAAAAAAATGGCGTGGGGTCCCCCTATTTTTGTTAACCAGCCAGATGAAGCAGACCGCTGAGGCCTGGATTTTCAGGCTGTTAAGGAGCCAAGATCCATGGACCTTGCCAGCCTGATAATACCAGGCCACAGCAGTCTGTATATCTTGGCTGATTAACAAAAATAGGGGATCCCCTCGAAAAAAATTGGCGTGGGGTCCCCCCTATTTTTGTTAACCAGCCAGATGAAGAAAACCGCTGAGGCCTGGATTTTCAGGCTGTTAAGGAGCCAAGATCCATGGACCTTGCCAGCCTGATAATACCAGGCCACAGCAGTCTGTATATCTTGGCTGATTAACAAAAATAGGGGATCCCCTCGAAAAAAATTGGCGTGGGGTCCCCCCTATTTTTGTTAACCAGCCAGATGAAGAAAACCGCTGAGGCCTGGATTTTCAGGCTGTTAAGGAGTCAAGATCCATGGACCTTGCCAGCCTGATAATACCAGGCCACAGCAGTCTGCATATCTTGGCTGATTAACAAAAATAGGGGATCCCCTCGAAAAAAATTGGCGTGGGGTCCCCCCTATTTTTGTTAACCAGCCAGATGAAGCAGACCGCTGAGGCCTGGATTTTCAGGCTGTTAAGGAGCCAAGATCCATGGACCTTGCCAGCCTGATAATACCAGGCCACAGCAGTCTGCATATCTTGGCTGATTAACAAAAATAGGGGATCCCCTCGAAAAAAATTGGCGTGGGGTCCCCCCTATTTTTGTTAACCAGCCAGATGAAGCAGACCGCTGAGGCCTGGTTTTTCAGGCTGGTAAGGATCCAATATCCATGGACCTTGCAAGCCTGATAATACCAGGCCACAGCAGTCTGCTTAGCTTGGCTGGTTAACAAAAATAGGGGAACCCTCGAAAAAAAAAACGGCGTGGGGATCCCCCCTATTTTTGTTAACCAGCCAAGTAAAATGCAGACTGCTGCGGCCTGGTATTAAAAGACTGTCAAGGCCCATGGATTTTGGCCCTCAACAGCCTGATAATACCAGGCTACAGCAGCCCCACATTTGGCGCATCAAAAGATGTGCCAATTGTGGCACTTTACCCGGCTCTTCCCACTTGCCCTGTAGCGGTGGCAAGCGGGGTAATAAGGGGTTATTGTCACCGTTGATTGCACGGTGACAATAAGCCCGGTTAATAATGGATAGGCGTCAATAAGACACGATCCATTATTAATCCCAAAGTTATTAAATGTATAAAAAAAAGACACAGCAAGAAAAAAGTCTTTTAATGAAATAAAAGAGACAACACAGTTTTCATTTCTTTTATTACTCTCTCATTCCTGCGACGCCATCGATCTCCTGTAAAAAAAGAAAAAAAAACAAACCAACAGTATACCACCTGTCCGACGCAGTCCATAGTAACGATAGTCCCACGACGATCCAGCTCTGCTACATCGCAATGACAGGCAGAGCCTGTCATTGCAACGCAGCACAGCTGCTTACCAGCTTCCCCGGCGGTGACGTCATCGGACTGACTGCTTTACGGCCGCGATTACCCAGCAGTCACTGCAGTTATCGCGAGAAACTGCATGTGACCGCCGGGGAAAGAAGATGGCGGCCATGAAGCAGTCCAGGACGTGACCGCCGGAGATCTTCTGCCAGGTAAGTGCCGCTGACTCCTGACAGACCCGACCGACGGACACTGACAGTGACAGTGACAATCCCGATTCCGGTATCCGATAAGACGAAAATATCGGAACTCGGAATCGGAATTCCGATACAGCCAATATCGGCCGATACCAGATATTTGCAGTATCGGAATGCTCAACACTACTAATAAGATCTTTCCTTCTTCCCCTTTCCGCAGCTGCAGGGCACTCATCACAGCAGCCAGATTTTAGTCAGCTGGCGCACCTCTGAGCGCAGACAGTCCAATTCACTAGGGGGTGTCACCTGCGTTTTGGCTTCTGCCACTAGCGGGGAAAAGGGGGTTACTGCCGGTTCCAGAGTGACTTCACCCTGGTGATGTTGGGTGGCCACCTCAGGTTTGCCAGGGGCCGCAGCCCTTTTATTGCCATGTCCTTTAGGGCATCAAAGGTAGCATCAGGATGATCTAAGGACCACCAGTTTACAGTTCTGCGCTCCTCTTGGGATCTCAATCCCTGTACAAATTGCTCTTTCAGCATCTTATTTTCGTCGATAGCATTTATTTTATTAATCTGCTTAAGGGCTCTCAGGGCTCCTTGTAGTCGGCAAGCGTAGTCCCTGATGCTGTCACCTGGCTGCTGCAAACAGTGGTAGAAGGCCATCCGGAGATCCGTTTCTGTGCGGTCTTCAAACATGGCATGTAGCTTAAAGAGGATCGCATGTACCGACTCCTGATCAACGGTATCCCAAGTCTCCACTTCCCTCTCAGCAGCGCCAGTTAGCTGCACTATCAGCACAGCAGCTTTTTGTCTCTCAGGCATGGAGTACATTTCTAGGATGCTGCATAACTTCCGCTTGAAGCCTGCTAAAGTGCCTGGCTCACCGCTGTACTGGGGAAGCCATTTCGCCCCAGGCATATATGGGAGCGTTAGTGGCATGAGCGGGACTACCGGACTGGGTGCTGGGCCTGCGCCCCCTTCTGGCGCTACAACGCCACACGGTGTGGGGTCGGGGCCTCCGGCTGGGGCCGCACTGTCGGCCGGTTGTTGTGACATATTAGCGCCCCCTTGGTTAAACGGAGCCTACCGGTTTCAGAAGCTGCTATTTCACAGGCACAGCAGTGGGGACAGGACCTTCGTCGCAGGCGCTCTGATGTCAGAGCGTTCACTTCCTGCCGCAGGACCTGCCGCTGAGTCAGAGCCGGAGGCGTGTCCAAGACTTTGCGCGCTCTTTCAGGTACGCCCACCTTCTTCTCCAGTGCCTTAGGGCGCGAATATGGCGGCAAATATGGCGGTATTTGGCGCCAAACAACAGCAACAGTCTTTTTCACCAAAACACTCCACAGGCACACAGGGCTCACAATTCTGCAAGTTTCGGATCCTGTTCGTGACGCCAAGTTGTGTGACCCGCACCACAATTGTGGGTTTCCAGGGATATGGGGTACTCGGAGCCGAGCCTGTAGATTTCTATAGGGGATGTCACTGGTAGCGTGGCTCGTTCCGTGTCCCTGGCGGTCAGGCGTTAAAGGGGGATTATTTACAGGGGATTTAGCAGATAACAGTTCGTGACGCCACCTGTAGTTGTCTGATCACTAAGACCAGCGCTGCAGTAGATCTCTGAGGGGATGTTGTGGCAGCTAGATGACGGGTCCCCCACAGGTGGGACTGGTCCCTCAAAGTCTATGGGATTAATGATGTAGGGTGCAAATAAATGAATCAGTCTCACACCATCCAGCGTCTTTCCCTACCTTTTACTTGTCAGATGTTTAGGCAGGTCCCGGGGAGCTGTTGGGGTGGATGGAGGATGCGTTTCGAGGTAACGGCTGAGCAGGTTAGAGGCCTCCTCTACTTCCAATATGATGAGTCCAACTAGCATAGAGCTAAGTTAACTCCGAATACTCCAGCTAACTCCATAGCTGTACTGCCCGGTCAGCATTGTGGTCGGAGCCTTCCATATAATGTGAGAGAGCTGAGTTCCTACTGTTGTCCTGCATCGACTCAAGGTCCCACTCTCCCTGACTCCAGTTACGTACCGACAATAGGCTTGTTCCTGTGACCTGAAGTCCAGCGAACCTCTGGTTTTTCTTATCACTACGCCTGAAGCTGTAGCGACACTTCGGTCCCCAGTGACCGGTGATCAAAGCAGGATAGTTCAATCCTTAAGGCACTTCTAGAATTCTTTTCCACTGCGCCCTTCGCCCTGCTCACACTCTCAATGTCAGCACTGACTAGACTAGGATAATATTCGGTTATCCGTACTAGCCTCCACTTTTGTACCGTCTCTCTGTATTGACAGGAATCTCGGCTCTCCAACAGGCACCAGTCCTGACTCCCTCCACACTCAGGAGAAGCTTTCAGACTCCACTGTGCTACAGGACACTCCCTATACACCCCTGCTGGGTGTGTCTGAAGTGTATGTGAGTGATGTCGAGCCCTTAACCGTTACCTCTCCACTCATTCTCCTGGTATTGTGTGCCTTACATACCAGGGCTACACATGAGCGAAA
>JARQOD010006530.1:0-42487 GCA_033576555.1 Oophaga sylvatica | reverse complement strand
CGCACCATAATGTGACGTACCCCCAGGGGGAAATTTCCCTCGTTACATTGTTGGGCGGTTGGTGAGAGCAGCCAACAGAAATGGGTATCAGCTAATCAGGCGCAGTCAACTCGAAATTTGGCCCCCGTTAAACCCTTCACCATTCTGGGGGGGGCCCCTATAAAGAAAAAATAAATTTTTTTTTATATAGCGCCATAATATTCCGCATCTTTACATTTTAAACATTTTAAAAAAAACACGAGTTTATAAAACGTTAAAATCAATAATTAAAGAAAAATCAGGCCCCCCCTGCTGGTGAAAGTTTTTAAAATCTACAATAGGTGGGGGGAGATACAAATACGGTTTTATTACATGGTGTTTTTACAATGATGGTCCAGCCTTTTTAAGGAAGGGGGATGCAGGGAGATAGTGGGGCTACACACACAGAATTACAATAGATTCTTTGTTAGTGAATTGATAGGCCACTGTGAACAAATGTGTTTTGAGGGCCCAAAAAACCATCCAAATTGCGGATTCCTAATTTCTTGGGGAGAGCTTCCAGGGTTGGGGCGCAGGGGCGGGGAAGTTTGGGGGTTTGGGAGTGGGGGTCTTAGTGAGAGGTTAGTCGAAGGTCGTTGCAGGGCGGGGGGTTTGGGGCCGATAAATTAATAAGGGAGGGATGTAGGGGGGGCTGCCTGTGGAGGCTTTGTTGGTAAAAAACCAGTAATTAGAATTGGATCCTATAATGAATGGGCCCAGCCAGTGAATGAGGGGGAAAAAACTCTTTAAGGGTATCCCCCACGTTTTGCGTGCGTTTGATGAGTCAAGGGGGATCGAGTGAATGATATAGTCCCTGACTGCCCCCCTTTTCCTGCTTCAAAAAACACTGCAACACTAAGGCAGAGGTTTTGGAAGAGGTGGGGAGGGGGTCACAAATTCCTCACCTTCGGACGTCCGCGAAAAGGGTTCCTCACAAAGGGGGTGGGGGGGTTTCAAAGTATTTCTGTATCAAATGAACCCCAGAGTCGTGTTATATTTTATAACCATTAAAATTTTTAAGTTTTACAAAGCAAAAATGTAATTTTTTGTTTCTTTTTTAATGGTTTGTTTTTTCCATAAAATGGGGGTTCAGAATTATATAAAAAATTTTTTAAATTTTGAGTTTTAAATTTTGTAAATTTTATGTATTTGGGGGCTTTGTGAGGAGGATGAGGGGAGTCAATGGAGGGGAAAACATCGCCCAGAGGGGGGTAGACAATGCTCAGTCGTATGTAAAAAAATGGGGTGGGGCACGCAGGGGGGAAGCGCCTCTTGGGGGGGGCAACGTTTCTTGGCCATTGGGGTCTGCAGCACTTTTTTATTTCATGTGCGGTGAAAAAGACCGCCCCTCGAACACATCACACCCGTTTTATTGGGTGTCACCCCCCCGCCCTCGCTACCGGGAAAATTTTCAAACCTTTTCCACCGTTGACCGGGGGGAAAAAAAGCGGAAGTCCCCAAACACATGGGCAATCCATATGTTCTCCATTCCGCCGAGAGCACTGCTGCGGGGTACTGATTTAAAAAGAGCTTGTGGGGAGGAGGGGAGACAGCCTGCAACAAGAGGGAGAAAAAGCAGGCCCTGCAAGGGCAAAACAGAGTTCCAAATGTGTCGAAGTTTTGTGGCGCGCCCCAATGTCTACACCCCCCCGGGGGGGGCTCCAGTCAGCAGGAGGCAACTTTTCCCGAAAAGGGGGGTTACGACTAAATGTCTTGCCCTTCATTACTCTCAGAGGGTCTTTCCCTTTTTTAAGTTTTTTGTCTCTAAGCGGATAGGGGGGAGAGCTTCCCCTATGCATTGGGGTGCTGGTTTTTTTTGCTGCCTGTATTATCGGAGGGTTTTATTGCAGGGGTGTCTAAACAGACCGTTGCATCGACTATCCCGAAAGTAGGAAAAAGGCTTACTTTTCGAAAAAAAAAAAAGGGGGGTCTCGCCGAATTTGCCTGTCCCCGGGTTTAGATTAACTAAAGGTTGGCACGTTTTCCGTTCTGTTTGTTTCTTTTACCCCTTTTTATACTCCCTGGGGGACAAAACCCCCCCGTTGCTGCTCAGAAAAGTCGTGTCCACAGACCCAAAAAAAAAGCTATAGTGATAGTGGGGTTTGTAACGCCCCCCTGTTCCCCTGCTGTGGTGGCAAAAATTACTGACCTACTAAACATTTTTTAAAAAAAATGACATGTTAAAGTGGCTGTGTACCAAAGAATCACTACACCCTTTTTTTAAGCTGTAAAAATGAAAAAATCAAATTTAAAAAACCTTTTAAATTTTGTGTGGTAACAAATTGTAACTAAATAATTGTGACATATAGGCAGATATCCACATGTCTAACACAAATGCCCCAAACAAAAGCATATTAGTATAGGGTTCTGATGGGGACCTTCTCACTCCATAATTTGACCAAAACCAAACCCAAACATGCCTCAAATGCTGCAAGTTTTAATGCATAATTGGGGTTACTTTTACAAAAGCTGCAGTTTTGGAATTTCCCCTTTGTGTTCTTTTGGTTTTAAAAAAAAAACATACAAAAAAAAATAAAAAACATTTTGATTAAGGGGGTGATGTACCCGTAAAAATTTTGAAAAAAAAGGATGTAGGGGTATTTTCCCTTCAACATTACTTTTTTTTGTATTTAAAAAATAATTTTTTGTTAAAAATTAAAAACCCCTGTTCAGTACTGGAAAAAGGCCCTTTGTGTACTTATATTGTTTGCAACCAAAATATTGTATACGGATGGAAGGCGCACACTAAAATTAGATTTATTTTTTAAAGGAATGTACAAACCAATTTTGGAGATAAAAGAAAAGGATGAGCCACTGAGACACGCTCGCAGAGTAAAGCGCAGTGCTTGAACAAGTAACTGGGCGGATTGCACTAAAAAGTAAAAAAACAGATGAAGTGAAATGAAACACAACTGTCCAACTGTGAAAGGCTACCCTTTTGTTACTTCTATAGTTTTTGAACCCTGTTTGTAACGGATGGAAGCGCGTCAATATAGATTAGATTTATTTTAAATGGAATGTAGAAGAACCAATTGGAATAAATGAAAAATGAGCCACTGAGACATCGGATACAACAGCAGTGCTTGAACAATAATGGAGCGTGATCTGACTAAAAAAAAGTAAAAAACACAGGCTGAAGTGAAACCTGAAACACAACTGTCCAAATCTGTGAAAAGCTCCTTTTGTACTTCTATGTGTTTGCAACCAAATGTATTGTTGGGAAAGAAGGCGTCAAACAATAGATTAGATTTATTTTAAATGGAAGTGCAGAAACAATTGGAGATAATGAAAAGGATAGCCCGGACCGCTAAAGTAAACAGCAGTGCTGAACAAGTAACTGGGGCGGTCTCACTCAAAAAAGTAAAAAACACAGACTGAAGTGAACCTGAAACCAACTGTCCCAATCTGTGAAAGGCACTCCTTTGTGTATTTTTTTAAAGTGTTTGAAAACCAATGTATTGTTTAGGAGGAAGGCGTACACTAATAATTGATTTATTTAAAGGAATGTAGCAGAACCAATTGGAGATAAATGAAAAGGATGAGCCACTGAACCCCAGCAAGTACAAGCACGTCTTGAACAAGTAAAGGAGCGTGTCTGCATCAAAAAAGTAAAAAACCGATGAAGTGAACACGAAACACAACGTCAAATCGTGAAAAGCTCCTTTCTGTACTTCTATGTGTTTGAACCAATTATTGTATCGGATGGGCGCGTCACATAATATTAATTTATTTTAAATGGAATGTAGAAAGAACCAATTGGGATAAGAAAAGGATGAGCCTGAGACCGCTAGCAGAGAACAAGCCTGTTGTTGAAACAAGTAACTGGAGGTGATCTCACTCAAAAAATAAAAAAACAGACTGAAAGTGAACACTGAAACACAACGTCCCAATCTTGAAAAGCTCCTTTCTTACTTCTATGTGTTTGCAACCAATGTTTGTATACGGATGGAGCACTCACATAATAGATTGTTTTTTTCTTTAATGGGCTGCCCAATTCCATAAATAAAATAAAAAAAAAAAAAAAAAAGTGGACACGTGCGATGCCTAAAACAGGGTGGATGCAGAGCCAAACTGAGCGTCATGCACTGTACACCACACTTGACAGAGCTGTTAAAACAACACTGGCAAAATGAAGCTTTACACAGCGGTTGGTAAACTAGCCGCCTCAAGCACAGTAGTCACAAAATCGCAATATCTAACTGTCCCTCAAGTCAGCACGCAGCTTTGCCTAACTGATTACAGCACAGTGACGTAAAAATGGCGCGGCGCCTTTTAGTGCATTTGACATATTTCAGCAGCCAATCACACCATGCCTTTTGTTAAGATGACCGAATCATTACAATGTCCCACCTTCGTGGATTCCTCATTGGCTGACTAAAACCATTGCCTCCAAAAGAATTATGGGGGAAATTCCATTCTGGTATACGATATTGAAAAATACGGAATTAAGTACGGAATTCCGATAACGCGTATGGCCGATACCCGATATTGGTTCGGAATGCCAACACTACTCCTATGACTGTAAGTTCCTTAGGGGGTTGTTTAAAAATGGGGTACTTGGGGGGAGCTCCAATTTTAGGCACCGGGACTCTCCAAATGCGACTGGCAACCGCTAAATACCGCATATTTTCCACAAAAAGTCAAATGCGCTCCTTCCCTTCTGAGCCTGTCGGCGCCAAACAGTGGTTTTGACCACAAATGGTATCTGGACCAAGGAGAAATTGCCCAACAAATTTTTGGATCAATTTTACTGTTGCCATGTGAAAATGAAAAAAAATGAGGCTAAAAGAAATTTTTGTAAAAAAAAGTATTTCTTTTTTTTACGGATCAATTTGTGAACCCTGGGGTTAAAAGGCTCACTTGCATCTAATAAGTTTTAGGGGGTCTAGTTTCCAAAATGGGGTACTTGTGGGGGGGGTCCAATGTTTAGGCACAAGGGCTCTAAAAGCGACTGGAACGCTAAATATTCCAGCTTTTTTCCATTCAAAAAGTCAAATGGCGCGCTTCCCTTCTGACCCTGCCATGCGCCCAAACAGTGGTTTATGACCAATATAGGTATTGTTTATCAGGAGAAATTGCCAACAAATTTTAGGACCATTTTTCCTTTTCCCATGGAAAATGAAAAAAACTGGGGGCTAAAAAAGAAAATTTTTGTAAAAAAAAATACTTTTTTTTTTAAGTCAATTTGTGGCACCTGGGGGGGTTCAAAATGATCATAGCATCTAGATAAGTTCCTTAGGGGTTAGTTTCCAAAATGGGGTCACTTGTGGGGAGCTCCAATGTTTAGGCCACACAGGGACTCTCCAAAGCAAGGAACCGCTAAAATATTCCGCATATTTCCATTCAAAAATCAATGGCGCGCTTCCCTTTGACCCGCCTGCCCCAAACAGGGTTTTATGACCACTATGGGTATCTTGTATCAAGAAATTGCCAACAAATTTTAGGATCCAAATTTTTTTTGTTGCCCTGTAAAATGAAAAAAACTGAGGCTAAAAGAAAATTTTTTTTGAAAAAAAGTACTTTCTTTTTTTTACAGATCAATTTGTGAAGCACTGGGGGTTTTCAAAATGACATAGCATCTAGTAATTCTTTGGGGGTTTTTCCAAAATGGGGGGGTCACTTGGTGGGGGAGCCCAATGTTTAGGCACACAGGGACTCCCCAAATGTGACATGGAACCGCTAAAATCCGCATATTTTTTCCATTCAAAAAGCAAATGGCCTCCTTCCCTTCTAGCCGCCGTGCGCCCTACAGTGGTTTAATGACCAATATGAGGTTCTGTGTTCAGGAAAATTGCCCAACAAATTTTTGGATCCATTTTATCCTGTGCCCATGTAAAAATGAAAAATTGAGCAAAAAAGAAAATTTTTTGGGAAAATTAAAATGTCCTTTTTTTCCGTACACTTGCTTTAGTTCCTGTGAAGCCCTGGGGTTAAAATCTTCTTAAATTGGTTTTGAGTCCCTTTGGGAGGGTGCGTTTTTATAAAGGGGTGTCACTTTTGGGTATTTTCTGCCATATAGACCCCTCAAAGTGACTTCAAATGTGAGGTGGTCCCTAAAAAAAATGGTTTTGTAAATTTTGCTGTAAAAATAGAAAATGCTGGTCAATTTTAACCCTTATAACTTCCTAACAAAAAAAATTTGTTCCCAAAATTGTGTGATTAAAGTAGACTGTGGGAAATGTTATTTATTAATATTTTTGTGTCAATAACTCTTAGTTTAACAGAAAAAAATTAAAAATTTAAAAATTTTACAAAATTTTCAAAATTTTCGCCAAATTTCCATTTTTTTCACAAAAACGCAAAAATTATCACCTTAATTTAACCACTAACATGAAGCCCAATATGTCACGAAAAAAACAATCTCGAATCGCTAGGATCCGTTAAGCGTTCCTGAGTTATTACCTCAAAAAGGGCACTGGTCAGAATTGCAAAAAAATGGCAAGGTCTTTAAGGTCAAAATAGCGGGTCTTGAAGGGGTTAAGAACACAAAAAACAAGAACAAATAATGTGGTGTCAGTAATGGTTAATTTTTTTAACCAAGCATAGGGAAAAAATTATGGAATCACTCAATTCGAGGGAAAAAAATTATGGAATCTTGAAAACAAACAAAAAACCAAAAAAAAAATCCAACAAATCCCTGTATTTGGTGTTCCTAATTTTTGCCCAGGGGTTGTTTCAAGGGCTATGCACTTTTGAGGGTTTTACCCAAGGAAATGTACTCCAGACCCGGAATAGTCTATAGTTCAATATAATACCAAAAAGGGCTGTGCACAATGGAGAAAAATTTATGCACTGTTTCTGCTCTCTTGGTAGGAAAAAAAGCTGCAAAGCGCCGTTTTTTGTCCTTTTTTGCCCTTTGTTGATTGATTTTGTAAAATCAATGGTGAAAAACACAGAGAAAAAACCCACAGAGAATTGAGAATGCAGATTTTTTTTCTACACCAAAACGCAAACAAAATACTTAATTGTGCATGAACTTTAAGTTTCTCATTTACTTTGCTGTCATCAGGTTTAGTCAAAAAATACACCAAAAAAATGCAACAAAAAAACAATCGCAACTGGTGAACACAGCATAAAATTATAAACAATTTTGGAGCATATTGGCAACGAACTGCACCCAAGAAATGTAATACCCTTGGGTGACCAATTAATGCCGAACATTTTTGACCAAGTTTTTTGAGGCTTTTTACCAACAAATATACTCCATCCACAAATAGTCTATGGGTGGCAATATAAACTGATACATTTTGAAGAGGTTTCTTAAAAATTTTCCCAATAAATAAACCCAAAAAGATTAATTCCCTTGGGTGAGCATATATACCAAATAAATTTGAAAAGGTTTTTTGAGGTTTATTGCAGCTAAATGTACCCTACCAAAGAATATCAGCTCAAAAAATAAGGGAACACTCAAATAAACACCTGTCTGAAAATGAAATATTCTATTGAATACTTGTTCTGTACAAAGTTGAATATGCTGAAACAAAATCACACAAAAATCATCAATGGAAATCAAATTTATTAACAATGGAGGCCTGGATATGGGTCACCCACAAACTAAAGTGGAAGTAAATGTCCTTAAAACAATCAAAATGTGCTCATAGTGTGTGGGCTCCACGTGCCTGTAGACCTCCCTACAATGCCTTGGCATGCTCGATGAGGAGCGTGGTCCCTGAGGGATCTCCTCCCGACCTGGCTAAAGCATCTGCCAACTCTGGACAGTCTGTGGTGCAAAATATCCACTCACAAAAAAACAAAAAAGGATAATAGCGCACCAGATGCACTCTGAGGACCTTTTATACCAAGGTCAGTCCAGCAGACAGGACCTTGCTTGGACCAATAAAGCTCCCACATCACCAGGCAGCTGTATCTAAGCACCAAGAGAAACGCCACTCCGACATGGCAGTAGGGTGAAATCTGGACTTAGGCTGCGAGCAGAACGCTGCAGTGTAAACTAGTAGTCCCATAGGTTAGTGGGATCCACAGTAACACATGCAGTGGTTGGGCAAGGCTTGGGTTGGAGTCGTGCGAGCAGTCATCCAGCAGCCTGGTCGAATGGGAACATGGCACTGGACAATGCTTGGGATCTATCTCATGCAGGGGGAATCCTGACCCTAACCATAAATTTGTCTGAATTAAATTGGTGCATGAAGGAGATTTCAACCACCCACAAAAGGCAAAGTAAAGAGGAGGGTAAGATGTGTAACTTGCCCAGGATTTGTTCCATCAGACCATCAACAATTACTTCGTATAGAAAATTAGATCCAATTTATATGCTGCAAAAACCGAAAGGATTTGGAAAAAGGTATGTTACCCGACGGTGGCTATTTTTTTTAACTTTTTTTTTTTTTTTTATATGCTTTGTGGAGGTGCAATTTTCCAGTGGCACGAGACAAAATGTAATCCTTTTGAAACAAGAAAATGGTTAGCATTCAGTGGTGGTTGTCAGATTGATAAAAATTCATTATTCTGCAAGCCAGCACTGTTATCCTTCCTGATACCTCTTAATTTTTTTGATGTTCCCATAAAGGGGGGCCCCCCCCCCCCCATGCATTTCTAAAGGGATTGACTTATAAGTATGGAATAGTTGTAAACCTCCCCGTCATGCCACAACAGTACAGACCAAAAGTTGGACACACCTTCTCATTCAAATATTTTTCTGTATTTTCATGGCAATGAAAATTGTAGAATCACACTGAAGGCATCAAAACTTATGAATTAATACATGTGGAATTATACATTACACTTTACAAAAAAGTGTGAAACAACTGAAAATATGTCTTATATTTCTAGGTTCTTCAAAGTAACCACCTTTTGCTTTGATTACTCTTTGCACACAGAAAAGGTGAACGGATGGATTCTACATGCCTGGTTCCCACCGTGAAGCATGGAGGAGGTGGTGTGATGGTGTGGGGGTGCTTTGCTGGTGACACTGTTGGGGATTTATCAAAATTGAAGGCATAGTGAACCAGAATGGCTACTACAGCATCTTGCAGCAGCATGCTATTCCATACGGTTTGCGTTTAGTTGGACCATCATTTATTTTTCAACAGGACAATGACCCCAAACACACCTCCAGACTGTGTAAGGCTATTTGACCAGAAGGAGAGTGTTGGGGTGCTACGCCAGATGACCTGACCTCCATAGTCACCAGACCTGAACCCAATCGAGATGGTTTGGGGTGAGCTGGACCGCTCACCACTTCAATTTTGAATAAATCCCCAACAGTGTCACCAGCAAAGCACCCCCACACCATCACACCACCTCCTCCATGCTTCACGGTGGAAACTAGGCATGTAGAGTCCAGCCGTTCACCTTTTCTGCGTGCAAAGCAGTAATCAAAGCAAAAGGTGGCTACTTTGAAGAACCTAGAATATAAGACATTTTTCAGTTGTTTCACACTTTTTTGTAAAGTGTAATGTATAATTCCACAAGTGTTAATTCATAGTTTTGATGCCTTCAGTGTGATTCTACATTTTTCATAAGACAAGAGACAAAAAACCTGACTGGCACTTCCAGACTAATGTGAAACTAGGTGCAAACCAAAGGGAGCTACCCTCATGTAAAACATCCAAAAAAAAAAAAAAAAAAAGGCTGCACTCAAGCATACTAAAGCATGACAACATAGAATATATGAAATTTTGAATAGCAATATGGCTTTGGAATATAAGGAAAAATTTGAGACGCTTAGTATAAACATTTGGCCAAACATTTTAAAGCTCAACAACCATCGTCAAGGTGGTCTCAATTCTGTTGAGTCCCTAACCTAATGTGAACATACCTCTATTAGGCTGATATCTGAATTTCTGGGCGAATATGCACCTCTGTCAGTAATGCCTGCATATATGGGTAAAGTAGGGAGCCGGTGTAATTAAAATCACCACCTGGTGGGAGCGGAGTGCTCGGTCAGCAAGCTAACATTCAAAAGACAAAAAACCTGACTGGCACTTCCAGACTATGTGAACTAGGTGCAAACCAAAGGGAGCTACCCTCATGTAAAACATCCAAAAAAAAGGCTGCACTCAAGCATACTAAAGCATGACAACATAGAATATTGAAATTTTGAATAGCAATATGGCTTTGGAATATAAGGAAAAATTTGAGACGCTTAGTATAAACATTTGGCCAAACATTTTTAAAGCTCAACAACCATCGTCAAGGTGGTCTCAATTCTGTTGAGTCCCTAACCTAATGTGAACATACCTCTATTAGGCTGATATCTGAATTTCTGGGTGAATATGCACCTCTGTCAGTAATGCCTGCATATATGGGTAAAGTAGGGAGCCGGTGTAATTAAAATCACCACCTGGTGGGAGCGGAGTGCTCGGTCAGCAAGCTAACATTCAAAAGACAAAAAACCTGACTGGCACTTCCAGACTAATGTGAACTAGGTGCAAACCAAAGGGAGCTACCCTCATGTAAAACATCCAAAAAAAAAAGGCTGCACTCAAGCATACTAAAGCATGACAACATAGAATATATGAAATTTTGAATAGCAATATGGCTTTGGAATATAAGGAAAAATTTGAGACGCTTAGTATAAACATTTGGCCAAACATTTTAAAGCTCAACAACCATCGTCAAGGTGGTCTCAATTCTGTTGAGTCCCTAACCTAATGTGAACATACCTCTATTAGGCTGATATCTGAATTTCTGGGCGAATATGCACCTCTGTCAGTAATGCCTGCATATATGGGTAAAGTAGGGAGCCGGTGTAATTAAAATCACCACCTGTGGGAGCGGAGTGCTCGGTCAGCAAGCTAACATTCAAAAGACAAAAAACCTGACTGGCACTTCCAGACTAATGTGAACTAGGTGCAAACCAAAGGGAGCTACCCTCATGTAAAACATCCAAAAAAAAGGCTGCACTCAAGCATACTAAAGCATGACAACATAGAATATATGAAATTTTTGAATAGCAATATGGCTGTCACGCGGTCTTATGATAGTGTACGATGTCAGTAAAACTATTCTTAAAAGAACAACACTCTATACAACATATAGATTAGCAACATCAGCATGTAAATATAGAATAGATTTACCTGACACGAAATCCGTTGAACTCAGGGTTAATCTTGAGGACTTGATACACTGTCACAGGAAAGAGGAGGACCGGGGGTCTAACCTGACCCTAAACTGGGGTCCTAACTAATCCTCACCTTGGAGGTACTGATAATGGTTCAGAGGTCCAAGTCTCCAGCCTAACCCTGTCTCCTATCAGTCCCTGAACCCTGTAATCAGTCCTAAGAAGGATACTGATTACCACCAAAGGGATATGGGCTGATCTCTGCTAAATACACAGATTAGACATATAAGACAGACTGGAGAAAACACAGACTTGCATACACACTCAAACACAGAAGGAACATAAATGATCTGGGATATTAAACTCTAAGCAAGGTGAGCTTAAAACAACTAAGGAGCTCTTTAACTTAAGTCTATACAGATACAATCCTATCTGTGGTCTGCATGAAGAATTTCACTGGCAACTCCCAACACAGACAACCAGAGATTTAAAGGAAACCAATCAACAAATAATTAATTGCAGCCGGGAGAAACTGCACCCAGTCCCAGAACTGAGCACAGACAGAATTAACTCCCTAACTGCCAAACACAAGAAACAGCAACTCAGCTGTGAGAAGTCAGAATGTGCAACCGCGACGATCTTCGTGGCGATGCACACATGACAGTACCCCCCCTTTTTCACGGGGCCTCCGGACCCTCAGGGCCAGGTTTGCCCGGGTGAGTTCTGTGGAAGGTCCGCACCAAACGATCTGCGTTAATGTCAGATGCAGGAACCCACGTCCTCTCCTCTGGACCATACCCCTTCCAATGCACCAAGTACTGAAGGGACCGGCGATTCAGACGTGAGTCAATGATCTTTGACACTTGAAACTCCAAGTTACCATTGACCACCACTGGAGGAGGAGGTAGAGGTGATGGTATGACTGGTGCCACGTACCTCTTAAGTAATGACTTGTGGAACACATTGTGGATTTTTAAACGTAGGAGGGAGGTCCAGACGAAGTGCCACAGGATTAATTATGGAACTGATCCTGTACGAGCCCGATGAATCTGGGGCCCAGCTTCCAGGAGGGAACTTTAAGTTTTTATTCCTGGTAGACAACCATACCAGATCGTTCACATTAAGATCTGGACCAGAAACTCTCCTCCTATCAGCCATACGTTTATAACGGTTCCCCATAGCACTCAGATTATTCAATACACCTCTCCACACTGAAGCAAGTGACGACGAGAAACGCTCCTCCTCAGGAACCCCAGAAGGGCCCCCCCCATTGAATGTACAAAACTGGGGATGAAAACCATATGCCCCAAAAAACGGGGACTTACCAGTGGACTCGCTCCGCCTGTTGTTAAGAGCGAACTCTGCCAGAGGCAAGAAAGAAGACCAGTCCTCCTGGTTCTCTGAGACAAAACACCGAAGATAAGTCTCTAGGCTTTGATTCAGACGCTCTGTCTGACCATTGGTCTGCGGATGAAAAGCCGAGGAAAATGACAATTGCATCCCCCGACGTAAACAAAATGCCCTCCAAAACTTGGACACAAACTGAGACCCCTTATCTGACACCACATCAGAAGGCAACCCATGAAGTCTCACAATCTCCCCAATGAACACCTGCGCCAGAGTTTTAGCATTAGGGAGGGCAGGAAGAGCAATGAAATGTGCCATCTTACTGAACCTGTCAACAACCACCAGTATGACAGTCTTCCCTGACGACTGAGGAAGGTCCGTGATGAAGTCCATAGACAAATGAGTCCATGGACGCTCCGGAAATTTCAAGGGTAAGAGGGTCCCAGACGGACGGGTATGAGGGGTCTTAGAGCGAGCACAAACCCCACAGGACGCGACAAAAGTTAAAACATCTTTATTAACGTTAGGCCACCAAAACCGGCGAGAAAAGGAGATCTAAAGTAGCCTTACTCCCTGGATGTCCTGCTAAAGCAGAATTATGATGTGCCTCAATAACCTTTTGTCTCAACTGATTTGGGACAAACAGTCTCCCTGGAGGTCCTGCAGGGGCGTCCCCCTGACCTCTAACACCTCCTCCTCAAGCTCAGAACATACAGCCGACACTACCACCCCCTCCTGAAGGATAGGAATCGGGTCATCCATTTTCCCGGCCCCTGGGAAACTGCGAGACAAGGCATCCGCCTTAACATTCTTAGATCCAGGGCGATAAGTGACAACAAAATTAAACCTGGTAAAAAACAACGACCATCGAGCTTGTCTGGAATTCAGACGCTTAGCAGATTCCAAATACAGCAGGTTCTTGTGATCAGTAATGACGGTGACCGGGTGGACTGCCCCCTCCAAAAAGTGACGCCATTCTTCAAAAGCCAACTTAATGGCCAAAAGTTCCCTATTGCCGATATCATAATTCCTTTCGGCGGACGACAATTTTTTAGAAAAGAAAGCGCACGGATGCCATTTACCAGGGGACGGACCCTGGGACAATATTGCACCCACCCCTACGTCAGACGCGTTCACCTCCACAACGAACGGCTGTGATGCATCTGGTTGGATGAGAACGGGTGCCGAAGCAAAACATTTTTTCAAAGAGGAAAAAGCTTGGCAAGCTTTGTCCGACCATTTAGAAAAATCCGTCCCTTTTCTTGTCATGTCAGTGAGAGGTTTGACAACAGATGAGAAATTACAAATA
The DNA here is from genome assembly GCA_033576555.1 of Oophaga sylvatica. Lineage (NCBI taxonomy): Eukaryota > Metazoa > Chordata > Amphibia > Anura > Dendrobatidae > Oophaga > Oophaga sylvatica. The sequence goes on along the minus strand of JARQOD010006530.1, from coordinate 28,790 downwards.
AATTTCCGGTAGTAGTTAGCAAACCCAGAAAACGCTGCAGAGCCTTAAGATCCTCTGGCTGATCCCATTCAAGCACTGCTCTCACCTTTTCAGGGTCCATACGGAAACCGGAGGCTGACACCAAGAAACCCAAAAACTGAAGTTCCTGTACGGCGAATACACACTTTTCCAGTTTGGCGTATAGTTTATTGTCTCGCAAGATCTGCAACACCTGTCTCACATGCTCCTGGTGAGACACAAGATCTGGTGAGTAAATTAAAATGTCATCCAAATATACGACCACAAACAGCCCCACCAGATGACGAAAAATGTCATTAACAAAATGTTGGAATACTGCTGGTGCAGTAGTCAGACCAAAAGGCATGACAAGGTTCTCATAATGTCCCTCCGGCGTGTTAAACGCCGTTTTCCACTCATCCCCTCTTTTATCCTAATCAGATTATACGCCCCCCTGAGATCCAATTTAGAGAACCATTTGGCGCCAACAATTTGATTGAAGAGATCAGGAATCAGAGGGAGTGGATACGGATCTCGAACAGTAATCCGATTAAATTCGCTGAAATCCAAGCAAGGGCGTAGGCCTCCATCTTTTTTCTTCACAAAGAAGAACCCCGCGGCCACTGGGGAAGATGAAGGTCTAATATGCCCTTTGGCCAGACTTTCCGAAATATAATCTTTCATAGCCTGCCTCTCAGGACCAGAAAGGTTATATAACCTAGCTTTAGGTAACTTAGCATCAGGAAGTAAATTAATAGAGCAGTCATACACGCGATGAGGAGGCAACTCCTGACACCCCTCCTCAGAGAACACATCCCCAAAGTCCTCCAAAAAAGGAGGCAAAGTACTAGGCACGACCGCACTGATGACTGTGTTCATGCAGTTACTTTTGCAAAACTCCCCCATTGGCTTATATCTCTGGACTGCCAATTAATCACAGGGTTATGTTTAACCAACCAAGGAAGTCCCAACACAATAGGAGTAGGTAGACCCTCCAACACATAACAAGATAATAGTTCCCTATGTATTGCCCCTACCCGAAGGTCAATGTTATGAACCTCATGAACAAAGCTACCTTGGCCGAGAGGCCTGGCGTCAATGGAGAATATAGGGATCGGTTTGACCAATACACTCAGATGCATACCTTGAGCCTGAGCAAACTGAGCGTCAACCAGATTAGCCCCGGACCCACTATCAAGAAGAACAGAAAATCTCTCCACTCTCGTACCAACCACCACCTCCACTGGTACAAGGAACTGAGAAGAACTAGCGGACGAAATACATACTCCCAGGTTGTCGTCCACCACACAACCTGGGATTAACAGTTTTCCGGCGACTTTTTGCTCAACAAGGCACGGGATGGACATCCCCCAACAAAATGTCCCTCTTTCCCGCAGAAGAAACACCTTCTAGTCCTGCGGCGTACCGCCAATCCCCTCCTACGAAATGATGTCCCTCCCAACTGCATAGGCTCCTCCGAACAGACAAGGGGAACCTCAACATAAGGGACTTTAGTAGTAGGTGGAGTAACAACAGGGGGCGGAGTTACCTCGCACCTCTCCCGGAGCCGTCTATCAGTACGGATAGCTAGGGCCATAGCAGCCTCCAGTGATGGAGGAGAATCATACTGAGCCAAAACGTCCTTTAATTTGTCAGAAAGCCCATGACAAAACTGGCTTCTAAGAGCTGGGTCATTCCACTGAGTATCTGTGGCCCATCTACGGAACTCAGAAGCAAATTCCTCCGCCGGACGATCTCCCTGCTGTATCTTACGTAATTTTGTCTCAGCAAGAGAGACCCGATCTGGGTCATCATATACCAAACCCAGGGCAGTAAAAAATTGATCTACAGACAGTAGAGCCGGGGATCCCGGAGGAAGGGAAAATGCCCAGGATTGAGGGTCCCCTTGCAGAAGTGAGATAACAATTCCCACTCTCTGCTCCTCACTCCCTGATGATCGAGGCCGAAGCCGAAAATACAATTTACATGCTTCCCTGAAGGTAAAAAATTTGTCTCGCCCACCAGTGAACCTGTCCGGGAGAGCTACTTTAGGTTCAAATCTGGTTTGCTCTGAGGGAGACAAAACTTTGGACTTAATGTCCGTCAGCTCCATGGATAATCCCTGCAACTGCAGAGCCAGCTGGGCTACTGGATCCATGGCAACTGGGAATAATTTTATAGGCCAGTGAAAATGTCACGCGGTCTTATGATATGTGTACGATGTCAGTAAACTATTCTTAAAAGAACAACACTCTATACAACATATAGATTAGCAACATCAGCATGTAAATATAGAATAGATTTACCTGACACGATATCCGTTGAACTCAGGGTTAATCTTGAGGACTTGATACACTGTCACAGGAAAGAGGAGGACCGGGGGTCTAACCTGACCCTAAACTGGGGTCCTAACTAATCCCTCACCTTGGAGGTACTGATAATGGTTCAGAGGTCCAAGTCTCCAGCCTAACCCTGTCTCCTATCAGTCCCTGAACCCTGTAATCAGTCCTAAGAAGGATACTGATTACCACCAAAGGGATATGGGCTGATCTCTGCTAAATACACAGATTAGACATATAAGACAGACTGGAGAAAACACAGACTTGCATACACACTCAAACACAGAAGGAACATAAATGATCTGGGATATTAAACTCTAAGCAAGGTGAGCTTAAAACAACTAAGGAGCTCTTTAACTTAAGTCTATACAGATACAATCCTATCTGTGGTCTGCATGAAGAATTTCACTGGCAACTCCCAACACAGACAACCAGAGATTTAAAGGAAACCAATCAACAAATAATTAATTGCAGCGGGAGAAACTGCACCCAGTCCCAGAACTGAGCACAGACAGAATTAACTCCCTAACTGCCAAACACAAAGAAACAGCAACTCAGCTGTGAGAAGTCAGAATGTGCAACCGCGACGATCTTCGTGGCGATGCACACATGACAATGGCTTTGGAATATAAGGAAAAATTTGAGACGCTTAGTATAAACATTTGGCCAAACATTTTAAAGCTCAACAACCATCGTCAAGGTGGTCTCAATTCTGTTGAGTCCCTAACCTAATGTGAACATACCTCTATTAGGCTGATATCTGAATTTCTGGGCGAATATGCACCTCTGTCAGTAATGCCTGCATATATGGGTAAAGTAGGGAGCCGGTGTAATTAAAATCACCACCTGGTGGGAGCGGAGTGCTCGGTCAGCAAGCTAACATTCAAAAGACAAAAAACCTGACTGGCACTTCCAGACTAATGTGAACTAGGTGCAAACCAAAGGGAGCTACCCTCATGTAAAACATCCAAAAAAAAAGAGGCTGCACTCAAGCATACTAAAGCATGACAACATAGAATATATGAAATTTTGAATAGCAATATGGCTTTGGAATATAAGGAAAAATTTGAGACGCTTAGTATAAACATTTGGCCAAACATTTTAAAGCTCAACAACCATCGTCAAGGTGGTCTCAATTCTGTTGAGTCCCTAACCTAATGTGAACATACCTCTATTAGGCTGATATCTGAATTTCTGGGCGAATATGCACCTCTGTCAGTAATGCCTGCATATATGGGTAAAGTAGGGAGCCGGTGTAATTAAAATCACCACCTGGTGGGAGCGGAGTGCTCGGTCAGCAAGCTAACATTCAAAAGACAAAAAACCTGACTGGCACTTCCAGACTAATGTGAACTAGGTGCAAACCAAAGGGAGCTACCCTCATGTAAAACATCCAAAAAAAAGGCTGCACTCAAGCATACTAAAGCATGACAACATAGAATATATGAAATTTTGAATAGCAATATGGCTTTGGAATATAAGGAAAAATTTGAGACGCTTAGTATAAACATTTGGCCAAACATTTTAAAGCTCAACAACCATCGTCAAGGTGGTCTCAATTCTGTTGAGTCCCTAACCTAATGTGAACATACCTCTATTAGGCTGATATCTGAATTTCTGGGCGAATATGCACCTCTGTCAGTAATGCCTGCATATATGGGTAAAGTAGGGAGCCGGTGTAATTAAAATCACCACCTGGTGGGAGCGGAGTGCTCGGTCAGCAAGCTAACATTCAAAAGACAAAAAACCTGACTGGCACTTCCAGACTAATGTGAACTAGGTGCAAACCAAAGGGAGCTACCCTCATGTAAAACATCCAAAAAAAAAAAGGCTGCACTCAAGCATACTAAAGCATGACAACATAGAATATATGAAATTTTGAATAGCAATATGGCTTTGGAATATAAGGAAAAATTTGAGACGCTTAGTATAAACATTTGGCCAAACATTTTAAAGCTCAACAACCATCGTCAAGGTGGTCTCAATTCTGTTGAGTCCCTAACCTAATGTGAACATACCTCTATTAGGCTGATATCTGAATTTCTGGGCGAATATGCACCTCTGTCAGTAATGCCTGCATATATGGGTAAAGTAGGGAGCCGGTGTAATTAAAATCACCACCTGGTGGGAGCGGAGTGCTCGGTCAGCAAGCTAACATTCAAAAGACAAAAAACCTGACTGGCACTTCCAGACTAATGTGAACTAGGTGCAAACCAAAGGGAGCTACCCTCATGTAAAACATCCAAAAAAAAAAGAGGCTGCACTCAAGCATACTAAAGCATGACAACATAGAATATATGAAATTTTGAATAGCAATATGGCTTTGGAATATAAGGAAAAATTTGAGACGCTTAGTATAAACATTTGGCCAAACATTTTAAAGCTCAACAACCATCGTCAAGGTGGTCTCAATTCTGTTGAGTCCCTAACCTAATGTGAACATACCTCTATTAGGCTGATATCTGAATTTCTGGGCGAATATGCACCTCTGTCAGTAATGCCTGCATATATGGGTAAAGTAGGGAGCCGGTGTAATTAAAATCACCACCTGGTGGGAGCGGAGTGCTCGGTCAGCAAGCTAACATTCAAAAGACAAAAAACCTGACTGGCACTTACAGACTAATGTGAACTAGGTGCAAACCAAAGGGAGCTACCCTCATGTAAAACATCCAAAAAAAAAAAAGGCTGCACTCAAGCATACTAAAGCATGACAACATAGAATATATGAAATTTTGAATATCAATATGGCTGTCACGCGGTCTTATGATATGTGTACGATGTCAGTAAACTATTCTTAAAAGAACAACACTCTATACAACATATAGATTAGCAACATCAGCATGTAAATATAGAATAGATTTACCTGACACGATATCCGTTGAACTCAGGGTTAATCTTGAGGACTTGATACACTGTCACAGGAAAGAGGAGGACCGGGGGTCTAACCTGACCCTAAACTGGGGTCCTAACTAATCCCTCACCTTGGAGGTACTGATAATGGTTCAGAGGTCCAAGTCTCCAGCCTAACCCTGTCTCCTATCAGTCCCTGAACCCTGTAATCAGTCCTAAGAAGGATGCTGATTACCACCAAAGGGATATGGGCTGATCTCTGCTAAATACACAGATTAGACATATAAGACAGACTGGAGAAAACACAGACTTGCATACACACTCAAACACAGAAGGAACATAAATGATCTGGGATATTAAACTCTAAGCAAGGTGAGCTTAAAACAACTAAGGAGCTCTTTAACTTAAGTCTATACAGATACAATCCTATCTGTGGTCTGCATGAAGAATTTCACTGGCAACTCCCAACACAGACAACCAGAGATTTAAAGGAAACCAATCAACAAATAATTAATTGCAGCCGGGAGAAACTGCACCCAGTCCCAGAACTGAGCACAGACAGAATTAACTCCCTAACTGCCAAACACAAAGAAACAGCAACTCAGCTGTGAGAAGTCAGAATGTGCAACCGCGACGATCTTCGTGGCGATGCACACATGACAGTACCCCCCTTCTACGAGGGGCCTCCGGACCCTCAGGGCCAGGTTTGCCCGGGTGAGTTCTGTGGAAGGTCCGCACCAAACGATCTGCGTTAATGTCAGACGCAGGAACCCACGTCCTCTCCTCTGGACCATACCCCTTCCAATGCACCAAGTACTGAAGGGACCGGCGATTCAGACGTGAGTCAATGATCTTTGACACTTGAAACTCCAAGTTACCATTGACCACCACTGGAGGAGGAGGTAGAGGTGATGGTATGACTGGTGCCACGTACCTCTTAAGTAATGACTTGTGGAACACATTGTGGATTTTAAACGTAGGAGGGAGTCCAGACGAAATGCCACAGGATTAATTATGGAACTGATCCTGTACGAGCCCGATGAATCTGGGGCCCAGCTTCCAGGAGGGAACTTTAAGTTTTATATTTCCTGGTAGACAACCATACCAGATCGTTCACATTAAGATCTGGACCAGAAACTCTCCTCCTATCAGCCATACGTTTATAACGGTTCCCCATAGCACTCAGATTATTCAATACACCTCTCCACACTGAAGCAAGTGACGACGAGAAACGCTCCTCCTCAGGAACCCCAGAAGGTCCCCCCCATTGAATGTACAAAACTGGGGATGAAAACCATATGCCCAAAAAACGGGGACTTACCAGTGGACTCGCTCCGCCTGTTGTTAAGAGCGAACTCTGCCAGAGGCAAGAAAGAAGACCAGTCCTCCTGGTTCTCTGAGACAAAACACCGAAGATAAGTCTCTAGGCTTTGATTCAGACGCTCTGTCTGACCATTGGTCTGCGGATGAAAAGCCGAGGAAAATGACAATTGCATCCCCCGACGTAAACAAAATGCCCTCCAAAACTTGGACACAAACTGAGACCCCCTATCTGACACCACATCAGAAGACAACCCATGAAGTCTCACAATCTCCCCAATGAACACCTGCGCCAGAGTTTTAGCATTAGGGAGGGCAGGAAGAGCAATGAAATGTGCCATCTTACTGAACCTGTCAACAACCACCAGTATGACAGTCTTCCCTGACGACTGAGGAAGGTCCGTGATGAAGTCCATAGACAAATGAGTCCATGGACGCTCCGGAAGTTTCAAGGGTAAGAGGGTCCCAGACGGACGGGTATGAGGGGTCTTAGAGCGAGCACAAACCCCACAGGACGCGACAAAAGTTAAAACATCTTTATTAACGTTAGGCCACCAAAACCGGCGAGAAAGGAGATCTAAAGTAGCCTTACTCCCTGGATGTCCTGCTAAAGCAGAATTATGATGTGCCTCAATAACCTTTTGTCTCAACTGATTTGGGACAAACAGTCTCCCTGGAGGTCCTGCAGGGGCGTCCCCTGAGCCTCTAACACCTCCTCCTCAAGCTCAGAACATACAGCCGACACTACCACCCCCTCCTGAAGGATAGGAATCGGGTCATCCATTTTCCCGGCCCCTGGGAAACTGCGAGACAAGGCATCCGCCTTAACATTCTTAGATCCAGGGCGATAAGTGACAACAAAATTAAACCTGGTAAAAAACAACGACCATCGAGCTTGTCTGGAATTCAGACGCTTAGCAGATTCCAAATACAGCAGGTTCTTGTGATCAGTAATGACGGTGACCGGGTGGACTGCCCCCTCCAAAAAGTGACGCCATTCTTCAAAAGCCAACTTAATGGCCAAAAGTTCCCTATTGCCGATATCATAATTCCTTTCGGCGGACGACAATTTTTTAGAAAAGAAAGCGCACGGATGCCATTTACCAGGGGACGGACCCTGGGACAATATTGCACCCACCCCTACGTCAGATGCGTCCACCTCCACAACGAACGGCTGTGATGCATCTGGTTGGATGAGAACGGGTGCCGAAGCAAAACATTTTTTCAAAGAGGAAAAAGCTTGGCAAGCTTTGTCCGACCATTTAGAAAAATCCGTCCCTTTTCTTGTCATGTCAGTGAGAGGTTTGACAACAGATGAGAAATTACAAATAAATTTCCGGTAGTAGTTAGCAAACCCCAGAAAACGCTGCAGAGCCTTAAGATCCTCTGGCTGATCCCATTCAAGCACTGCTCTCACCTTTTCAGGGTCCATACGGAAACTGGAGGCTGACACCAAGAAACCCAAAAACTGAAGTTCCTGTACGGCGAATACACACTTTTCCAGTTTGGCGTATAGTTTATTGTCTCGCAAGATCTGCAACACCTGTCTCACATGCTCCTGGTGAGACACAAGATCTGGTGAGTAAATTAAAATGTCATCCAAATATACGACCACAAACAGCCCCACCAGATGACGAAAAATGTCATTAACAAAATGTTGGAATACTGCTGGTGCAGTAGTCAGACCAAAAGGCATGACAAGGTTCTCATAATGTCCCTCCGGCGTGTTAAACGCCGTTTTCCACTCATCCCCCTCTTTTATCCTAATCAGATTATACGCCCCCCTGAGATCCAATTTAGAGAACCATTTGGCGCCAACAATTTGATTGAAGAGATCAGGAATCAGAGGGAGTGGATACGGATCTCGAATAGTAATCCGATTAAGTTCGCGGAAATCCAAGCAAGGGCGTAGGCCTCCATCTTTTTTCTTCACAAAGAAGAACCCCGCGGCCACTGGGGAAGATGAAGGTCTAATATGCCCTTTGGCCAGACTTTCCGAAATATAATCTTTCATAGCCTGCCTCTCAGGACCAGAAAGGTTATATAACCTAGCTTTAGGTAACTTAGCATCAGGAAGTAAATTAATAGAGCAGTCATACACGCGATGAGGAGGCAACTCCTGACACCCCTCCTCAGAGAACACATCCCCAAAGTCCTCCAAAAAAGGAGGCAAAGTACTAGGCACGACCGCACTGATGACTGTGTTCATGCAGTTACTTTTGCAAAACTCCCCCCATTGGCTTATATCTCTGGACTGCCAATTAATCACAGGGTTATGTTTAACCAACCAAGGAAGTCCCAACACAATAGGAGTAGGTAGACCCTCCAACACATAACAAGATAATAGTTCCCTATGTATTGCCCCTACCCGAAGGTCAATGTTATGAACCTCATGAACAAAGCTACCTTGGCCGAGAGGCCTGGCGTCAATGGAGAATATAGGGATCGGTTTGACCAATACACTCAGATGCATACCTTGAGCCTGAGCAAACTGAGCGTCAACCAGATTAGCCCCGGACCCACTATCAAGAAGAACAGAAAATCTCTCCACTCTCGTACCAACCACCACCTCCACTGGTACAAGGAACTGAGAAGAACTAGCGGACGAAATACATACTCCCAGGTTGTCGTCCACCACACAACCTGGGATTAACAGTTTTCCGGCGACTTTTTGCTCAACAAGGCACGGGATGGACATCCCCAACAAAATGTCCCTCTTTCCCGCAGAAGAAACACCTTCTAGTCCTGCGGCGTACCGCCAATCCCCTCCTACGAAATGATGTCCCTCCCAACTGCATAGGCTCCTCCGAACAGACAAGGGGAACCTCAACATAAGGGACTTTAGTAGTAGGTGGAATAACAACAGGGGGCGGAGTTACCTCGCACCTCTCCCGGAGCCGTCTATCAGTACGGATAGCTAGGGCCATAGCAGCCTCCAGTGATGGAGGAGAATCATACTGAGCCAAAACGTCCTTTAATTTGTCAGAAAGCCCATGACAAAACTGGCTTCTAAGAGCTGGGTCATTCCACTGAGTATCTGTGGCCCATCTACGGAACTCAGAAGCAAATTCCTCCGCCGGACGATCTCCCTGCTGTATCTTACGTAATTTTGTCTCAGCAAGAGAGACCCGATCTGGGTCATCATATACCAAACCAAGGGCAGTAAAAAATTGATCTACAGACAGTAGAGCCGGGGATCCCGGAGGAAGGGAAAATGCCCAGGATTGAGGGTCCCCTTGCAGAAGTGAGATAACAATTCCCACTCTCTGCTCCTCACTCCCTGATGATCGAGGCCGAAGCCGAAAATACAATTTACATGCTTCCCTGAAGGTAAAAAATTTGTCTCGCCCACCATTGAACCTGTCCGGGAGAGCTACTTTAGGTTCAAATCTGGTTTGCTCCGAGGGAGACAAAACTTTGGACTTAATGTCCGTCAGCTCCATGGATAATCCCTGCAACTGCAGAGCCAGCTGGGCTACTGGATCCATGGCAACTGGGAATGATTTTATAGGCCAGTGAAAATGTCACGCGGTCTTATGATATGTGTACGATGTCAGTAAACTATTCTTAAAAGAACAACACTCTATACAACATATAGATTAGCAACATCAGCATGTAAATATAGAATAGATTTACCTGACACGATATCCGTTGAACTCAGGGTTAATCTTGAGGACTTGATACACTGTCACAGGAAAGAGGAGGACCGGGGGTCTAACCTGACCCTAAACTGGGGTCCTAACTAATCCCTCACCTTGGAGGTACTGATAATGGTTCAGAGGTCCAAGTCTCCAGCCTAACCCTGTCTCCTATCAGTCCCTGAACCCTGTAATCAGTCCTAAGAAGGATACTGATTACCACCAAAGGGATATGGGCTGATCTCTGCTAAATACACAGATTAGACATATAAGACAGACTGGAGAAAACACAGACTTGCATACACACTCAAACACAGAAGGAACATAAATGATCTGGGATATTAAACTCTAAGCAAGGTGAGCTTAAAACAACTAAGGAGCTCTTTAACTTAAGTCTATACAGATACAATCCTATCTGTGGTCTGCATGAAGAATTTCACTGGCAACTCCCAACACAGACAACCAGAGATTTAAAGGAAACCAATCAACAAATAATTAATTGCAGCCGGGAGAAACTGCACCCAGTCCCAGAACTGAGCACAGACAGAATTAACTCCCTAACTGCCAAACACAAAGAAACAGCAACTCAGCTGTGAGAAGTCAGAATGTGCAACCGCGACGATCTTCGTGGCGATGCACACATGACAATGGCTTTGGAATATAAGGAAAAATTTGAGACGCTTAGTATAAACATTTGGCCAAACATTTTAAAGCTCAACAACCATCGTCAAGGTGGTCTCAATTCTGTTGAGTCCCTAACCTAATGTGAACATACCTCTATTAGGCTGATATCTGAATTTCTGGGCGAATATGCACCTCTGTCAGTAATGCCTGCATATATGGGTAAAGTAGGGAGCCGGTGTAATTAAAATCACCACCTGGTGGGAGCGGAGTGCTCGGTCAGCAAGCTAACATTCAAAAGACAAAAAACCTGACTGGCACTTCCAGACTAATGTGAACTAGGTGCAAACCAAAGGGAGCTACCCTCATGTAAAACATCCAAAAAAAAGGCTGCACTCAAGCATACTAAAGCATGACAACATAGAATATATGAAATTTTGAATAGCAATATGGCTTTGGAATATAAGGAAAAATTTGAGACGCTTAGTATAAACATTTGGCCAAACATTTTAAAGCTCAACAACCATCATCAAGGTGGTCTCAATTCTGTTGAGTCCCTAACCTAATGTGAACATACCTCTATTAGGCTGATATCTGAATTTCTGGGCGAATATGCACCTCTGTCAGTAATGCCTGCATATATGGGTAAAGTAGGGAGCCGGTGTAATTAAAATCACCACCTGGTGGGAGCGGAGTGCTCGGTCAGCAAGCTAACATTCAAAAGACAAAAAACCTGACTGGCACTTCCAGACTAATGTGAACTAGGTGCAAACCAAAGGGAGCTACCCTCATGTAAAACATCCAAAAAAAAAAGAGGCTGCACTCAAGCATACTAAAGCATGACAACATAGAATATATGAAATTTTGAATAGCAATATGGCTTTGGAATATAAGGAAAAATTTGAGACGCTTAGTATAAACATTTGGCCAAACATTTTAAAGCTCAACAACCATCGTCAAGGTGGTCTCAATTCTGTTGAGTCCCTAACCTAATGTGAACATACCTCTATTAGGCTGATATCTGAATTTCTGGGCGAATATGCACCTCTGTCAGTAATGCCTGCATATATGGGTAAAGTAGGGAGCCGGTTTAATTAGAATCACCACCTGGTGGGAGCGGAGTGCTCGGTCAGCAAGCTAACATTCAAAAGACAAAAAACCTGACTGGCACTTCCAGACTAATGTGAACTAGGTGCAAACCAAAGGGAGCTACCCTCATGTGAAACATCCAAAAAAAAAGGCTGCACTCAAGCATACTAAAGCATGACAACATAGAATATATGAAATTTTGAATAGCAATATGGCTTTGGAATATAAGGAAAAATTTTGAGTGCAGCCTTTTTTTTGGATGTTTTACATGAGGGTAGCTCCCTTTGGTTTGCACCTTGTTCACATTAGTCTGGAAGTGCCAGTCAGGTTTTTTGTCTTTTGAATGTTAGCTTGCTGACCGAGCACTCCGCTCCCACCAGGTGGTGATTTTAATTACACCGGCTCCTTCTTTACCCATATATGCAGGCATTACTGACAGAGGTGCATATTCGCCCAGAAATTCAGATATCAGCCTAATAGAGGTATGTTCACATTAGGTTAGGGACTCAACAGAATTGAGACCACCTTGACGATGGTTGTTGAGCTTTAAAATGTTTGGCCAAATGTTTATACTAAGCGTCTCAAATTTTTCCTTATATTCCAAAGCCATATTGCTATTCAAAATTTCATATATTCTATGTTGTCATGCTTTAGTATGCTTGAGTGCAGCCTTTTTTTTTTTTGGATGTTTTACATGAGGGTAGCTCCCTTTGGTTTGCACCTAGTTCACATTAGTCTGGAAGTGCCAGTCAGGTTTTTTGTCTTTTGAATGTTAGCTTGCTGACCGAGCACTCCGCTCCCACCAGGTGGTGATTTTAATTACACCGGCTCCCTACTTTACCCATATATGCAGGCATTACTGACAGAGGTGCATATTCGCCCAGAAATTCAGATATCAGCCTAATAGAGGTATGTTCACATTAGGTTAGGGACTCAACAGAATTGAGACCACCTTGACGATGGTTGTTGAGCTTTAAAATGTTTGGCCAAATGTTTATACTTAGGCTGGTTTCACACATCCGTTTTTCCCCTTGCGGCGCCCCCGGCATTTTTTAGCAGCGCCGCATCACAAAACCGTATGCGCCGCATGCGTTTTTTTTCCATTGACTTGTATTAGCGCCGCATGGCGCCGCATGTCACTGCGGCGCGTCCGGTTGGTGCCGGATGCGGTGTCTGGTCACCGTACGGTGTCTGGAAAAAACGTTGCATGTAACATTTTTTGTCTGCGGCGAAAAAGCCGCATGCGCCGGATGCGGCGCATGCGGTTCTTTTTTACAATGAAAGTCTATGGACGCCGCAATGCGCCGCATCGCGGCGTCCGCCGCATCCGGTAGCCGCATCCGGTTTGTTAATTGATATACCAGCCCACAGCAAACAGATACAAGGAAGTACCACCCCTCAGCAAACATATAAAAAAAAATTGGGTGGGACATCAGACACAGCCACAGAAGCCACAGAAGCCACAGAGAGCCACAGAGAGCCACAGAGAGCCACCGACGCAGCCACCGACGCAGCCACCGACGCAGCCACCGGACTCGCAGCCAGGATCCGTACCATGGAGCGCCAGGAAAACAGACGGTAAATATGAACCACCCACCCCCAAATTCAAAATGTAAAATACATATGTCACCAATGTTGTGTGAGCTGATGTTTATTTTTTGTGGCCTGGTACATTATATATTTAATGTTTTTTCTGTGATGGGGATTGGTTCCCCAGGTATTTAATGAAATTAAATTGCCGATGATGGGGTGGGTCCCCGAGTTTAAAATGCATTTGTTTGGGAACTTTATTGTGTATTCACTGCTATTGTTGTGAATGTTGATAATGTAGATCTACTGGTACTGTTTTTAGCAGTGATGTGCTTGGTCTCCCTGCGACAATCTGAAATGTGGATGTATTTGTGTATCAAAATTTTTTTTTTTTTTTTTAAAAAGTATTAATTTTTTTGGCCAGTTATGTCGTTGTTTTTTATGCTACTATCGGAAATGTGCATGTGTTTACTATCGTAATGTTTCTCTCCATTTTTTTTTGCCAATGTTTTTTTTTTTTTTTTTGGCTTGTCATGGTTTTATCTACTCATGGTCTGTTGAATTGTTTGACTATGCTAATGTTTTTTTGTTTGCAATATTTTTTCTTTGTGGCCTGTCATGGTTTTATCTACTCATGGTCTGTTGAATTGTTTGACTATGCTAATGTTTTTTTGTTTGCAATATTTGTTCTTTGTGGCCTGTCATGGTTTTATCTACTCATGGTCTGTTGAATTGTATGACTATGCTAATGTTTTTTTGTTTGCAATCTTTGTTCTTTGTGGCTTGTCACGGTTTTATCTACTCATGCTGCTATTATTTTCCTGTGTTTAGTATACAAATGTTGATGTACTTTTCTTTTTGTTGCAATGTTATTTTTTTGGCTGCCTCTGACCTTAGCTACTTATGCTCTTATGTGAAATTTCCATGTTTTTATTATCATATATTTTTTTTTTTTTTTGGCCAGGGATACGGTTTACCCTGGTACTGTTGATGGCTATAAAAAATGATTGCATGTGGTCGGAATAATGTCGTTGTTTGAATGTTATATTTTAAAACAGGGGCAATCAAAACATATAAACCAATTTTTTTTGGTCTGTTAATTTCACAGCAGAAGAATTGATGCTGGCGATGATAGGGCGCAGGACATCCTGGATGCAAGGAGGCAAGCCAGCAGAAAGTAAATGTCATCCCCCATGTCCCTAAAAATTTAATGTTTGTTTTTCTCTTTCAGCCAGGGACAAGGAATCCACATATATTCACTGTCCCTTTTTGTGTCCTAACAGCAGAAGAATTCAACGAGCGGCGGCGGCTGAAGCGCAAGTTGAGCAGAGGGGAGGAGAGGACCTCCAAGCTAGGAGGCTAGCAAGCAGAAAGTAAGTATTACAGCACACATTTTGCTCTAAATTACATGTTTGTTTTTTCTCTTTCAGCCAGGGCAAAGGAATACCCATATATTCACTGTCCGTTTTTGTGTCCTTATTCAACAGCCGAAGACTTCACCGGGCGGCAGCGGCTGAAGCCCAAGTTCAGCAGAGGGGAGCAGAGGACCTCCAAGCTAGGAGGATAGCAATGAGAAAGTAAGTATTACAGCACACATTTTGCTATAAATTACATGTTTGTTTTTTATTTCAGCCATGGACAAGGAATCTCAAATTTACAGTACCTTTTTACTTTAACAGTAGAAGACGTCAACAAGAGGGGGAGGCGGCGCTTGGAGATAGAAGAGAACAGGAGGAGAGGCGGGCAAGGAGGGAAGCCAGAAGAAGGTAAACATTACACCCCCCCATTTCAATAAAAATACATGCTTGGTTTCTTTCAGACAGGGCCAAGAAATATACAAATATATTGACTGTCCCTTTTTGTTTCTTCCACAGCAGAGAACATCAAACAGCTGCTGCAGCTGCAGCAATGGCGGTGTTGGCGGAGGAAGCAGCGGCTGAAGCGGCGGCGGCAGCACCACCGGCATCGCCATCTCCTCCCTCACAGCCAGAGGCAGAGCCAGAGCCGCCACAGCAGGGACAGCAGGACACATCTTCTTCTGGGAGCCCTCCTACCCATCGTCAGGAATTGGCGGTAAAAATATCTATTTTTTTTTTTCTATCCACAATCCATCTGTGGGCTATATGTCTTGATTGTGTTATTTTAATAACAGGAATCTGAAGATGACGAGGAGCTCCCAGAGGAAGAAGGACGGGGTGGAGAGATACCAGAGTGGGCTCACAATTCGTAAGTATCCTACATCAATCGCAGAAACACAACATCACAGTACACACAACACATAGAAAAACATTTAGTGCATACTTCACACAGCGGCCAACACCTGGCAATATCCTAATTTTTCTTTTCATTTTTTAGTCTCTCGCATCTGGGAGCCAGAGGGTTTCTCCCAGCGCCTCCAGAGTCGTCGTGAGACTGTCGGCGGTTCTCAACGTGTAAGTATTATTTTTTTTTTTGCCATGTTATATAATTTATGCTTTTTAAAAAACGTGTTATCTACAAATGTTTTGTGCATTAATTTTCCCATTGTAACATGTATAATTTTTACAAACTAAAACCATGTATCTGATATATATATTTTTTTTTTCATTGTTCATTTCACAGGCTTCACAGCGTGCTCCCGACTCGGACACGGAGGAGGGATTAGACGTCGAGTTGATGATAGACCTGGTCCGAGAAAGGGAGCCGCTGTGGAACATGGCGGACCGCCAGCATGCGGATCAAATTGTGACACGACGGCTCTGGACGGAAGTGGCAGCAGCAATGGTGCACCGCTGGGAGGACCTCAATCCTAGGTCCCAGAATAAATACAGTAAGTATAGTTCATGTTGCTGACTGTAAAGGTGTTTTTAAAAAAATTCTGTCCTTGTGTAACCAACGCTTCATGTTTTCATGATTTCCTTTTGTGAAACACTATGGAAACAATGAAAACATGAACTCTGGGGGACACGAGGACTAAAGTGTGGTTGTTGTATAGTAACCAATGTGTGCTTTCTCGTTTCAAGGGAGAGAATTATGAAGCGGTGGCGGTCTGTGAGGGATCGCTTTAAGAAAGAATTCAATAAGGAAATGCGGGCCCCGAGTGGTTCTTCAGGACGCCAGAGTAAGTACAAATATGCACAAGCTCTGGCGTTCCTGCGTGAAACCATGGTCACCAGAAGGTAATATTAACATCAAATGTAAACTTTTTTTTGTTTTCACCCAGGGCCATTCCACATCTGTATATTAATTTTATGTTTTTGTTTCTTCCACAGCACGGTGAGCAGCACTCGGGCGCCCGCAGAGTTGGAGCCTTCTAGAGCGATCCCTCAGGAGACCGACACCGAGGGACACTTTGACCAACCCTCCACATCTGACCCTTCCCAGACTTCACACACACACGATCCCGCTGTCCCTTCCACCAGCGCTGGAGCAGCGTGGCCGCCTGCAATGCATGAATCTGCTGGTCAGGATATAGCCTTCCCTTTACCACACCCTTCTGACCCTGCCACCTCTAGTACAGCTGCGGGTACTGGGCGGCAGCGTCAGAAGGGTCAGGAAAAGAACTATGCGCCCGAGTTCTTACACATGAACGCATCTTTCCAGAACTGCCTTAAGTTGCTATCTGAACAAGTTTCCGCAGGCCTTCGTCAGATTAACCACACTAGTTGGTGAGGTCAAGACACTTCTGGAAACTGTGCGTTCTGAGATAAGAGCACCACCGAACTACAGCTTTTTAGGTCGGTTGCGGGAGCGCATAGATCCGCTATCTTATGACCAGCAGATGTATGTGATGCACACGTGCCACGCTGCTGTAGTGCAGGTTGTCTCCCATCCTCAATCCACCCCAGTCATTCCACCACCTCCCCCCCCTACAGCCGCCGTCCATTCTCCCCCCCTCCACCTGCCATACCTCCTCCCCCTCCTATTCAATACCAACCACATCCCCAGTACCAACCACCTACCAGTACCAACCACCTCCCCAGGTCCAACCACCTACCCAGTACCAACCACCTCCCCAGGTCCAACCACCTCCCCAGGTACAACCACCTCCCCAGTACCAACAACCTACCCACTACCAGCCACCTACCCTCTACCACACTTCTACTTACCAATCTCCTTCCCCCTTCCAAATACCTACTATGTCACCTGCTACTCCTGCACAACCTCCACTCCACCACCACCCACATGTTCTGCATTGTCTTCCCATTCTTTTTGTCTTTCCACCCCTTCACCTCTTCCTGTTCCTTCCCCACCACCATCCCGTTGTCCCTCCACACTCCCACTGTCGAAGTGTCCCGCAGCCCCTCCAGCAGTATTTCCACCCACACTACACAGACTTTAAATCTGTTTGTTTTTCATTTGTTTAATGAAATAAAAAAAAAAGTTAATAAAAAAAAAAAGTTGAATCAAAAAATAAAGTGTAAGAAAAAAAATTTAGTTACATTTTAAGAAATTTATATTTATATGTGAAACATTTGGCCTAAAGGCCTAATTTAATAAAAATTATATTAAAAATATATTTTTAAATAAACTGTTCATTGGTTTAACATTGTTGTCTGTCTTTAATTTATACGATGTTAAGTTTTAAAATTGTTTTACAGGTACACCTAACTTTGGCTAAAAGTTTCGTAAATGCAACCTTTTTGGCAAAGTTTTGTCCCGGGTTGTGTAGTATGCAAAGTGTATTCTTTTTTTAATAAAAATGTGTACACCCCAGTTTTCCCCTACTCCAGGCCCACCAAAAACATATCATGTTTTCAGTATTTCCTTTGTATTGCACAGGTGAGGCAATTATCACCTGAGCAATACAAAGGAAAGACAGAAAACTTGACATGTTGGTGGACCTTGAGGACTGGAGTAGGGGAAACATAATGCACACTTTTTGTAGGACAAATGGTGAAATATTTTGTTAATACAATTTCACCTTTTGTCCTAAAAAGGGTACATTGTAGGCCATGTGTACCAAATCCAGTCATCAAGGCCTAACAACAGGTATTGTTTGCAGTATTTCCTTTGTATTGCACAGGTGAGGCAATTATCACCTGAGCAATGCAAAGTAAAGACTGAAAACTTGACATGTTGGTGGGCCTTGAGGACTGGGAGTAGGGGAAACATGGGCCTACAATGTACACTTTTTTGGACAAAAGGTGACAGCCATGGACACAACAATGGCAAGAAGGTTATAGAGAAAAACACAAGAAGGTAGACAAGTAAACTATTAAAGGTTTATTGTGGGTAAAGAAAATTATTAAAAGAAACAATACATTTATCACACTCTGTCATCCTGCCAGTCACACTACCTTCCGGTGACACAAAGTATTGAGCAAACTGGTCCCTCATTCTAGAAACTGCAACTGTACTGCGAGTGGTAATGTTGGTTTTAGTTGTGCAAAGTTGTTTCTTGATTGTGGTCCTCAGAGAAATTGGTTCCTTGGTTAGGACAAAATTATGGAGGACCACGCACGCTTTCACTACATCATCAACAGTCTCGGTCTTCAAGTTTATTGCAGTCAAAAGGACACGCCATTTTGCTGTCATAATGCCAAAGGCACACTCCACCATCCGTCTGGCTCTTGTGAGGCGGTAGTTAAATACCGCTTTGTATGTGTCAATTCTTGCTGGCATACGGTTTCAATAGGTGTTGGGACAGCTGGAATGCCTCATCACCTACACAAATGATGGCATTGGTGGGCCTGAGGTTTGAGGCAGTGGCCTAGGGGGGGAAACTGAAAACTGTTTTCCATACAATTTACGTCCCATAGCAGATATTTTAAACACTTGGGAGTCATTAGACCGTCCATTAAGACCCAATGTCCACCGCGAATAAACTTGTAGTGCGCACTGCATAGCCATCAGCACGATGAGAAATATTTCTTATAGTTAAAGAATTCAGATCCAGTTCCTTTTGGCTTTTGAATGCGGATTGTGCTTTCCATCAACGGCCCCCCAGGCAATTGGGGAACTGGCAGATGAGTAGAAACTGGTCCGCTATTTCAAGCCACCGCTTGGGTTGTTGGCTCTGGAATAAATTCTCCAACCAAGTATCCCACAGAGCACGACAAGTATACTTTATTATGCCGGATAGTGTGGAGATTCCAATCCGATCTGAAAATGGAGCGTTGATAGAGTTTCGCCAGTTGCCAGAAATCTGAAAACAAATTAGAAAATACAAATTATTTCAGAAACGCAGCATTACATACCAGAACTCGCTACGACTATTGGAGATACCAAAAATAATAATTCTAGGAGAAAAAGATGTTTTATGACTAGTTTTGGGGATACTCATGTGGTTTCCTTAGTTGGCCTGTGATGTTCAATTAATGATAAAATTACAAGTGCGCTCAAGCAAACAGAACCAATACATATAGCTTACTTATAGTCACCATGAGACGCTCCCCCGGAGATATCGAGAACGACAGTAGGTTTTCCGATTTTTTAATTTTGTCTCCAACACGCTCAAGCAAATCATAAAAGTTTTCTATATTCATCCGCAGATAGGCAAAAAACTTCTGGATTTTGTCGCAGCTCCATGTTCAGTGTGGAATAGACCCCACGAGTTAATCTCTGTGACGTGATGGGGTGGACCATACGGCGGCGACTTCGCAGGCGCTGACGGCTGCTCCTCAAACTTTAGCTCCTTCTCCAGAACGATAAACCTCAATCGATTCATCTCCGCAGTAAAATCAACAAGATTCCTGAAGATATTGCCGAATAATGGGTTCCATGTTCCCCAATCACTTGCTACTTGCTTTCTCTCCAAACGCATTTCTCCTCTACAACCTGTCAAAGAAGGGATGTAGGAGCAGTGTATATATAAGGATTACAGTAGCCAATATATTTGGAACCCCAAAAAGGGCCCCAAAATGGGCGTGCTTACAAGCCGGATCCGGCGCATTACGGCGTCAACGTATGACAACCGGATACACCGGATGAGACGTATGCGTTTTTTTGCCACATTCGTGAACCGGAGCGGCGAAAAACCGGATGCGGCACATCCGGTGTTCAGAGAAAATACCGCATGCGGCGCTGGGGCCCTAAATGCGGGGGCGCCGTTTAGGCGCCCGCCGGATGTGTGAAAGAGGCCTAAGCGTCTCAAATTTTTCCTTATATTCCAAAGCCATATTGCTATTCAAAATTTCATATATTCTATGTTGTCATGCTTTAGTATGTTTGAGTGCAGCCTTTTTTTTGGATGTTTTACATGAGGGTAGCTCCCTTTGGTTTGCACCTAGTTCACATTAGTCTGGAAGTGCCAGTCAGGTTTTTTGTCTTTTGAATGTTAGCTTGCTGACGAGCACTCCGCTCCCACAGGGGGTTAAATTTTTTAATTTACACCCCCCCCCTATTTCCATATATCAGGCTTACTGCAGAGGTGCATATTGCCCAAAAAAATTCAAAATTCACCCAAAATAGAGGTATGTTCAATTGGGTTGGGGACTCAACAAATTGAGCCACCTTGACGAGGTTGTTGGTTTAAAATGTTTGGCCAAATGTTTATACTAAGCCCAAATTTTTCCTTATTTTCCCCAAACCCTATTGCTATTCAAAATTTTATATTTCTATGTTGCATGCTTTTTGTTGAGTCAGCCTTTTTTTTTGGATGTTTTACAGGGTAGCTCCCTTTGGTTTGCACCTAGTTCACTTTAGTCGGGGATGCCGTCAGGTTTTTTGTCTTTTGAATGTTAGCTTGCTGCCCGAGCACTCCGCTCCTCCCAGGCTGGTGTATTTTAATTACACCGGCTCCCTACTTTACCACATATATGCAGGCATTACTGACAGAGGTGCTATTCGCCCAGAAATTCAGATATCAGCCTAATTTGAGGTATGTTCACATTAGGTTAGGGACTCAACAGAATTGAGACCACCTTGACGATGGTTGTTGAGCTTTAAATGTTTGGCCAAATGTTTATACTAAGCGTCTCAAATTTTTCCTTTATTCCAAAGCCATATTGCTATTCAAAATTTCATATATTCTATGTTGTCATGCTTTAGTATGCTTGAGTGCAGCCTTTTTTTTTTTGGATGTTTTTACAAATTTTCATAGTCATGAAAATACAGAAAAATCTTTGAATGAGAAGGTGTGTCCAAACTTTTTGGTCTGTACTGTATCTTCTGCAGCACTAGAGACGGAATCTGTAGTCCAACTGAGTTGGTTAGATCGCTTCTTTTGAATTGCTTGATGACCTGTTTTTTTTAAATATTTAGAATTGAGAGGTCCTCAGTGGTTGATACCTTTTAATGGCTAACTGAAAAGATGGTAACAAACTGCAAGCTTTCGAGACTACTCAGGTCTCTTCATCAGGCAAGGACTAATACAAAATCTGAAGAAACACATATTTGTACACAACACAGCACAGAAAAAAAAAGGCAATAGATGAGACAAGTGACGGGGAAGCAGAACTGTCATTATGGGAGAGGGATGAACAGTTGTGGCAATAAATATTGGACTAGTTCATGATGTAATAGGCCATAAAACCAGTGAA
This sequence comes from Oophaga sylvatica, assembly GCA_033576555.1. Taxonomy (NCBI): domain Eukaryota; kingdom Metazoa; phylum Chordata; class Amphibia; order Anura; family Dendrobatidae; genus Oophaga; species Oophaga sylvatica. The sequence goes on along the minus strand of JARQOD010006530.1, from coordinate 6,944 downwards.
AACCTGTCACATGGTTTTATGGCCTATTACATCAATTAAGGAATTTGCTTCAAAGACCCGAGATAACATCACAAAACATTACTAGACCCCAATCAGAGGGCAATAAACTTTCACACTCCTTATCTATGAACTAGTCCAAATTATTGCCACAACTGTTCATCCCTCTCCCATAATGGGCAGTTTGCTTCACATCACTTGTAAATTTGTTACCCTCTTTTCAGTTAGTCATTAAAAGGTATCAACCATGAGGACTCTCAATTCTAAATATTTTCTATCTACTGGCTAACACGGTACTAAGATATACATCTTTACTGTTTTTATTAATAAATTTATTTTTTTTTAAAATCATACTTTTATTCCAAGTGATTTGTTATTGTCAAAGTCATTTTTTATCTCTAATAAACTTTTCTTTTTTTTTCTTTGTTTTATATCTGCTTGTGCAGGAACAGTTTTAGTGTTAATTTAATGGAAAAAGTTTTTAACTGATTTTCAGTAAGCGAGTTTTCAATTTCATTTTAGCTTTTGTCTAATTCATTTAATAAATCTGAATATTACTTTTTATTTCTTTGTAAAACCAATTTCAAAGCTTCTAAGGACATTCTAGATGGATTTATGTTCCCATTCTTACAGAAACCACATCATCATGGGAGCATGTTCAGAGAAGAGAGACCAGAATGGTGACCGGTCTGCAAACCTGTTCTATGAGGAACGGTTACAGGGTTTGGGAATGTTAAGCTTGAAAAGAGAAGATGAGAGGAGACTTAATAGTGTTACAAATATCTCAAGGGCGTCACATTGTGAAGGATATCTTTATTTTTATTTGCACAAGGAAAGGGGTGAACAATGGGAGAAAACTGAATGGGAGGAGACCAAATTTGATATTAGAAAAAAATTTTGACAGTTAGGGTGATTAAAAGTGGAACGGCTGCCCGAGAGGTGGTGGTTCTCCTTCAATGGAAGTCTTTAAAACAAAGGCTGGACGACAGATGTCTGAGATGATTTAGGAATCCTGCTTTGAGAGGAGTTGGATGTGACCCAGGAGGTCCCTTACAACTCTTACCATTCTATATTCTTGGAAAATGTGAGTCTCCTTTAAAAAAGGGAAAAAAAAATCCTTGATGTTAGAGTGCCTTTTCATGGAAAAAAAGTGCAAAATAGTGTCGGTATTATTTTGAAAAAATAAAACTTGGTGGTCCTAAATTAAATGCCAAACTCCACTAGGCTTAATGATAATTAGATTGTTCATTTTTATTTTAAATTTATTTAATTTATATGTTGTAATTTTATGTAATGGTTTTTAATTGTATGTTGATTATCGACTGTAAAGGGCTAGGTGGAGGCTGCTAAAGGAAGTAGTGCTATGTCACTGCCTATTGGACCTGTAGAAAAAAGGGAAGTTGTAGCGCGAATGGCCTTGGAGTTCAAACTCAGTGGCGGTTACGGGTGAGAAATAGGAACACCGTCTCTTTAAGTCCTGTGTTGGTTTATTATTATGCAGTAAATCAAACGGGGAAACAAAACCCAGCCTTTTCGAAATAAAACAGGAAAACAAAGAAAAAAAAACTCTGCAACAAGTCCATCGTTGGGGTGGCACCCGCTCTTGAGCAATAAGGTTCAGTTGCCTTACAAGAACAAAACCATGGAGAATCCTCTCTCCGTGTGTTGGCGATATGCTCGATTTCTAAAAATATCGTATCGGAAGGTATCGTCGTATCGATTCCGATACCGGAAGTCCCATGTAAGTCTAGGGAAAAAAAATATCGCAACAAAAAAACCCCTTTCTTTGTTTAAAAACAAAATATACACAAATGAATAATATATATTTATATAATTATATACATGTCATTGTGAATATATTTCATTTTTTAAGTTTTTACACTTTAATAGTAAAATAGACTCGATTAATTCCGGGGTTTTAAAGCCGTGATTCCCCATAGAAGTCGCGGGGGTGCGGTACCCCAAAACCTTGGCTTGTGCGACTCAAACTTGGGCGTCAAGAACAGGATTCGTAGCTCGCTATAAGCGAGTCCTGTGTGCCTGAATTGAATGGTTTTGTGCTGAGAATTGTAAAATCATCAGAAAATTTGTTTTGCCTTTTTCCACCTATTCGTCACGCGAGGCATGGTGAAGAAGAAGGGTGTGCTCTTCGTGGGTGTACACTCTCAGTGGGCGAAAACGAGGCCGACCATCTAAATGGTATGCAATGTAAGATCGTGCCCACAGCTTTCAGTTCCGCCTCCTCATCCTCCTCAGTGTGCGGAAAACTAACACGAAGGTCCCGCCTCCCTACAAAAGAGGGCCCTCTCAGTGCTAATGACAATTTGGGCTTGGAGAGATGGCTAATGGACACGGGAAGGTGAAGGGAGGGGGAGTCAGAGGCTCCCCACGGAAGCGCCCGATCGCACGGAACCCCGTTGGGCCCCGGCCTGGAAACCTCCTCGTGCAAGAACGGAGGAGGTCCGTAAGAGGCCTGGCCCGGCCCGGGAGGAGTTCGCAGGGGAAGCCAGGTGGCGTGCCCTAAAATAAACTTGGAGCGGCGCCAATCCCTCTTACTGAAGTGTCTGTACGGGAAGGTGAGGCCCCGTTGTGAAGGGATCCGTGCGGGGCATCCCAGCCCCTTGCAATGTGATCCGTTTGCGTTGTCGCAGTGGAGGCACCCATTCCTGCAAAAAACCTGCACGGCGCACCCCAGACCCTGTCTGCCCCCGCTGGAGCAGAAGAAGCGACACCGCCTAGGAGGAGGCCGCGCAGGCCCTGAGGTCTCCTGTCTGTACCGGAGCCCCGACTGTCTTCTGTTCCGAGCGGTGCTTCCTCCCAGGTGGAGCGCCCGCAGGACTGTCGGGCGCCAGGAGAGCTGCGCAAACGGACATCGTAAGCTGCAGTTTGATGGTGGGCTGGAGATGTGGTGGAGGAGAATTACAACCGGCGTGGGGAAGAGTGGAGCGTTGGGGGGAAGCAGGCGACAAAGGGAGCAGGGTCCCAAAGTTCGGCAACGTCATGGGAAGGACCGGGCAGATAAGGAAGGAATGAGAAAAGATAAAGGAACCGTGGGACCCGGCGTAAAGGGTGAGTACGGGCTTTAAATTTTAAAGGTGGTTGGGCTTCACCAGGAGCGGACTTTTTTAGAAGTCTTTGGACCCCCCCCCGGGGGGACGTGGAGATCACCTCCCAGAAGGACACCCGGGGGAGGGACCTGTTGCCAGGAGCTTGGGACTTAACCCGACACTGGGGTTACAATGGATGGTGCCCTAAATTTTACCAGGTGCGACCCCTACTCCCCGGTGTCAGGAACCTGTGAGACCCTCGGGCCTTCGCCCCCAATCCAGGCCTCTGCACAATGCCCACCCCACGCCGTAAATCTCCCAGCCTCCCTCAGTGGTTCCTCAGCGCCCCCTATGGAATGATAATATAGTGGCCCGTACCGGCCCGTTAGGCCCCCTGGGGTTCGTTCAGTCGGGACATAGGGCTTCAGCCCGGGGGAGAGAAGAGGTGGCCACAAGACACAGATGCGGGTCACGCTTAATGTACAGGCCACGAAGTCATCAGGTCTGGTGGTCCTTGGTGTCTCGGATGTTTGGCGCATCAAAGAGTACCAGGTGGTTCTGGAACCCCGCCAAAAAAAATTTAAATACCCGGACGGGTCCCTGTTGTAATAGTTAAATTGTTGATGTACCCGGAGGCGTGAAGTTTAAAAAATTTTTTTTAATTTAAAAAAAACAACACAGTTTTCATTACTTTTATTACGTTTCTTCCTGCGACGCCATCTCTCCTGTAAAAATGAAAAAAAAAAACCAGCGTTCCACCTGTCCGACGCGTCCATAGTAACGGGGGGTCCCCGACGTGCTCTGTCTCAAATGACAGGAGAGCCCCCTCACCCGGCGCAGCACAGTGATTCCTGCTTCCCCAGGGGGTGACGTCTCGGACTGGTTTACGGCGGGGGTTTACCCTGCAGTATGCAGTTATGCGAAAAACTGCATGTGACAGCCAGGGGAAGTAATGGCGGCCTCAAGCAGTCCGAGGCCGCCGGAGATCTTCTCCAGGTAAGTGCCGTGACTCCTGCAGGACCCGACCGCGGCACTCACAGTGAAAGTACAAATCCGATTGGTATCCGTAGACGAAAATATGGTTACTCGGAAGAAAGCCCGTACAGTAATATCGGCCAAACCCCGATTTTGCAGTATCGTTCGTCAACACTACTCTCAGTCTTGCGAACCCGCCCGGTAGAGCCCATTTATTTAAACCAAAGACCATGTGGATCTTTCCTTCAGTTATGACTAATGATCATGAATCACACAGGTCCTGGCAGTGCAAGTGGATATAAAGTTGCCTCCTCCGCCCGCTCTATGAGGTCCACAGAAACCAACCCATTATCAACTTTAATTCCCCTCACAACACGTAGTGACTGGAGGAAAATACTCTGGTTTTATCACTGACGCAATTAGACAGGACCATATCTCCCCTCTATTACCTTACAGTGACTTTGTCAAGGCCGATGTCCAGTTTCCTTCTCCTCAACCCCCCTGCCAAACCTTGCTTCGGACATGTTGTGTTTACCCCTTAGCCGCCTATTTTGACTTTAAAGACCTTGCCTTTTTTCAATTTGCCAGTGCCCCTTTATGAGGTATAATCAGAACGCTTCAAGGATTGACGATTTGAGACTGTTTTTGGACATATTGGGATTCATGTTTGTTAAATTTAGGTCGATAATTTTTGCGCTTATTTGTAAAAAAAAAATGGAAAATTTGGCGACAATTTTGAAAAATTTCGCAATTTTAAATTTTGAATTTTTATTCTGTTAAACCAGAGAGTTATGTGACACAAAATGTTAATAAATAACATTTCCCACATTTACTTACATCAGCACAATTTTAGAACAAAATTTCTTTTGTGAGGAAGTTATAAGGGTTAAAAGTTGACCGCGATTTCTCATTTTTCAACAAAATTTTCAAAGCCATTTTTTTACGGACCACCTCACATTTGAAGCATTTGAGGGGTTATATGGCAAAAAACCAAAAGAGACACCATTATAAAAACTGCACCTAAGCTATCAAACTAATTCAAGAAGATTTTTAATTCAGGTGTTAACAGGGGCTAAAGAGTTGGAGGAAAATTTGGACTTAAATTTTTTCAACAAAAATTTATTTTGCATAATTTTTATTTTTTAAGAACGGTTAAATGGTTTAAAATTTGTTGGGAATTTCTCCTGAGTATACGATCCTATTTGTGGTCAAAACCATGTTTGGTGACGGCAGGGTCAGAAGGGGAAGGAGCGCCATTTTTTTTTGAATGGAAAAATGCTGGGAATATTTGCGGTTGCCAGTCGCATTGGGGTCCCTGTGTGCCTAAACATTGGGTCCCCCACAAAATGACCCCATTTTGGAAACTAGACCCCCAGGAATTACCTAGATCATAGTGGCACTTTGAACCCCCAGGGTTTACAAATTGTTTCCCTAAAAAAAGAAATCTTTTTTTTACAAAATTTTCTTTTGCTCAGGTTTTTTTTTTTCAATGGGCAAGGATAAAGGATCCTTTAAATTGTTGGGAAAATTTTCCTGGTACACAGATACCTCATATGTGGTATAAACCAGTTTGGGGCCGGAGGGCTCAGAAGGGAGGGAGCGTTTGACTTTTTGTGGAAAATTGCTGGAATATTTAGCGGTTGCCATGTGATTTGGAGAGTCCCGTGTGCCTAACATTGGAGCTCCCGACAATGAACCCATTTTGGAAACTAGACCCCCAAAGGAACAAATCTAGTTGCTAGTGAGCACTTTGAACCCCAAAGGGGCTTACAAATTGACCGTTAAAAAAAAGAAGTTCTTTTTTTTCAAAAAAAAAATTCTTTTGATCGTTTTTTTCATTTTCACATGGGTAACAGGATAAAATTTCCTAAAATTTGTTGGGCTTTTATCCTGAGTACCAAAATGCTATATGTGGTCATAAACCCTGTTTGGGCGCACAGCAGGGCCCAGAAGGGGAAGGATCACCCCTTTGATTTTTGAAATGGAAAATTAGCTCCATCTTAGCGGATCCATGAGGTTTTTGGAAGCCCTGGTGCGTAAACAGTGAAAAAAACCCCATGGAACCTTTTTTGGGAAAATTAGCCCGTTTGGAATTATCTAGATGTGTTGTGAGCCTTGAACCCCAAGTGCTTCCGAAGTTTTATAAAGCAGGCAGTATAAATAAAAAAAATCATTTTTTTCTCAATAAGATGTTTTTGCCCGTATTTTTTATTTTCCAAGGGTAACAGGAGAAAATTGGACCACAAAAGTTGTTGGCAATTTGTTTCCCGAGTCAAATACCCCACGGGGTTTTGGGGCATGGGAGAGCCAAAAGGGAAGGAGCGACCCTTTTGGAAGAGACTTGTGGAATGTTTCGGGCATTTGTTGTGTTTGCAGGCCCCTGATGGCCAAACAAATAGAAACCCCCCACAAAATCATTTTTTAGCCGATTTTTTTTTTTCCCGGGTAAAGGTAAATTGGATCCCAAAAGTTGTTTCAGTTTTTCCTGGTACGTGGTCCCCATATGGGGGGGGACCCACTGTTTTGGCGCATGGCAGGTTCAGGGGAAGGAGTGCATTTGACTTTTTAATGGAAATTAGCTCCAATCGTTAGCGGACCCATGTGTGTTTGGAGAGCCCCGGTGCCTAAATTTGTAGTTCCCACAAATGACCCTTTTGGAACTAGACCCCCTAAGGAACTTATCAGATGCATAGTGAGCATTTGCCCCCAGGTGCTTCCAAAGTTTATAACCAGAGCTGTGAAAATAAAAAACATTTTTTCTCAAAAAATGATTTTTTGCCCCCTTTTTTTATTTTTTACAATGGTTTAGGGAAATTGGGCCCAAAGGTTGTTGTCCAGTTTGTCCTGAGTACGCTAGTACCATTTGTGGGGGGGAACCCTGTTTGGCAGTCAGGGTCGGAGGGTGTAGGAGCTTTTAAAAAACGC